>SDVV010030409.1:0-11680 GCA_016164225.1 Gammarus roeselii
GCTAGGAAGTGCATCGCTAGGAAGTGCATCGCTAGGAAGTGCATCGCTAGGAAGTGCATCGCTAGGAAGTGCATCGCTAGGAAGTGCATCGCTAGGAAACGCATCGCTAGGAAGCGCATCGCTAGGAAGTGCATCGCTAGGAAGCGCATCGCTAGGAAGTGCATCGCTAGGAAGTGCATCGCTAGGAAGCGCATCGCTAGGAAGCGGTCTGCTCGTAGCGGGCAGATGTGCCTGAGATGAGATGAGCTGCAGTAGACGCAGCTAGCAGGGACTAAGGGTAATGAGTGTTAAGAGTTGTTTAGATCATTCTAAATAAAATTGTTGTGCGATGCGCTGAAATCGTTAATCGATTTACATTTATTTGTAGTTCATACACAGTAGAAATAGAAGTCTATAACCAAAACTAGACCTTCAAAGGAAGTGGAAAATAAAGTAGATACAGCTAGCAAACGTACATTACCGAAAACAATCTTCAATGGTTAGTGTGTGACAAATAAACGAAAGTCGCTTTTATCACATGAAATTAAGCTCAATGTCGATATCTATTAATCTAGCATCTCAACGGAACTTCTTAAAGAATTCGTTGCATGAAATTCATACGGAGTTTAAATGTCCAGCAAAAAACGATAGTTTCATATTTATTTTCGTTTACGAGTTGACTAATTCGCTACTGCACGAACGCCTCATTCATAGACGACCGGAAATTCTTCACCCAAGAATACAAACCAACGCACACACCTACGCAGCAAATGAGTCCCCAAAGGGTTGTTACCACCGTTTTCCATCGATCAACTCCAGCACTTGCCCTGCAGCCCGCAAGCAGCATCCCAGTCTGTAACAACCATCGCACGACACTGCCAGAGGGGTACAGCATCTGCTGCAAGGCTAGCCTCCTTCCGTCGCAGAGGTCTATTGATACTACTACCAATATAATGATGCAGTTGCCAGACTTCTGTTCTTTGGCCCTCGACTTCCAAACACGGTTGGAGATGAAATGCACTTCTTTAATAGCCAGGATTTAATCCATTACCCCATGCGCAAGGCAGGGAATCTTTAATTCACAATCTTTTTGAGTTTCGAGGAACAAAATATTCCGTCGTAATATAAAGACTGTTGATATTTAAACTGCTAAATTGATGAATAATTATGGTAGGTTCGTTGACTATTAAAGTACGAATATTAGACGCAATGTCAGAATGCACATGAACGACACCAACATGAACGACATCAACATGAACGACACCAACATGAACGACACCAACATGAACGACACCAACATGAACGACATCAACATGAACGACATCAACATGCTGATCAACGAACAAAGGCTTCCTAATGGTAAATTGGGAAAAAATCTTACCTGAATCTGGGAGGAAAAATCCTCACAGTTGCCTCAACCATCCAGAGTTTGATGCAGACAAAAGTTTTCTCCGTATCATTGGAAGAAACTCGGGTGAAATATCGGCCCCTGAACAACTTGAGAAGTTCCGTCAAGTTTGCGCCACTACTAAAAGTTAGAGCAATACATGAGCAATACATGAGCAATACATGAGCAATACATGAGCAATACATGAGCAATACATGAGCAATACATGAGCAATACATGAGATATCGGCCCCTGAACAACTTGAGAAGTTGCGTCGAGTTTGCGCCACTACTAAAAGTTAGAGCAATACATGAGATTCCACTCATTTTTACTCAATCAAATTATTTCTAATACAAAGATCTACTAGTACGAACGCATTGTTAATTTAGATAGCTAACACACAAATCATAATTCAATGTTCTTTTTTTCCCATTGCTCTCCATTAGAGTAAGGACGGAACAAAACATTGCTGAATGTGGATGTCCATCAGCTAATAAATATGATTGTACACTGTTCCCGGTACCGAATCCTTTTCCAGTCGATATATGCAGTAGTGAAATCTTCAATGTCCATTTGCCGCTTTATATTTGAATGCATCGGAAATTTGATTACTATTACTAATTAAGAGGCTTTGTCCACACATAGTACCGTGAGAAATTTTTATGTGAAGTTAAATTCCCCGCGGGGAAAGTCGAATTTGTTTTTCCGGTTACAGACCAACCTTAAACGAATATTTGCTCGCTACGGTACGTGGAAGGTCACGGTATCAGTAGTCACATGAACAACGATTAGTCGCATTTGACGGTACGTGGAAGGTTACGGTATCAGTAGTCACGTGGACAACGATTAGTCGCATTTGAAGAGTGAGCGTTTTACTGATCATAGAGTTCGATTCATGAATAAAGGCATACAGCTTTGCGATTTGGAAACATGATAAAAATTTCGTGTATTTATTTAGAGAGAAGTGACAGGGAGATTGGGCGCCTCCACTTCTCCCCCGGTCAACCAAACTTAGCCCCTAAAACTAGCTAACAAAAGGAATTTAAAAATACGGTAATTTGTTTTTTAAAGTAGATACATTGTTTCGACGAGAAGGCACATTCAGCGTCTTTACATCTCAACGTCCACCAGTGTTTATGTGTCTCCTCTGTTGTTTAAAGTGGGCATCCCTCCTCCCACTCCACCCTTCTTGGCACATCAGGGCGCCACTGCTGCCCAAGGCAATGTTGGGCAACCCTGCAAGGTGTTGCAAGGGGGACAAAGACTAGATGAGGCGGTTTCACCATCTCCGCCGACAACACCTCATCCAAACATCCTTTCACAGGTAAATTCGTGTACACACTTCGGCGTCATCAACAAGGAGATAATCCACTCTATAATTAGACCGGCTGATATCATCCATGGCTACCAGATGCATTGTGTGCCACGGACGTGGATCTTCGGTGTATCATTCAGAGAAATTACACGTCTTCGATCAGGCCAGCCGCTGCACGCCATCACGGATAAAAACACGATTTTTGGCGTCAGAAACCGTCAACCAACAATAGACGCCAGAAATGACTACCTTGGCACAAAGATCAATTTGGTAGCGTCTAGAATCACCGGGCAGAGGTAGAGTGTGAAATCTATCTCATGCAGGGCAGAGATTACTGCCGTATAGGAAATTGAATGGCAGATACAAACCAGTGAGTTTCTAGTGAATAAATCTACAATCTTCCCAATCTTGACCTATACTCGCTCCCTTCCTTGCAATTATGATTATTGATCAAACTTTCATTGTCCTACTTCGCAGGATTACGAATTAATCATCACTGTGTTTGATTGATTGATTGATTGATTTGGGCCTCATTTCCACCAGAGCCTCAACGTGATTCATAATTGGCTCCCCCGTAGGGCGCGATCTGACCTGTTGAATGTGTTTACTGAATGTTACGTACGTTGTAGAAATGTTTCATACAAGCAGAGTAGGCGACTCATAAGTCTCGATGTCAATCGTAACAAGAATAAGCAGTCACACCCAATTAGCACAGTTTCTCATGTTGTGTGCTTTAGGGTATACGAGGTATAAGGAATAAATTGATTCATTTGGCTATGTGATTGCCAGATTCAGGACTGGTGAAGACATTCCGAGTAAACAAATTGTGAATAATAATAATATTGAAATTGAACCCAAACGAACCATTTCCGTTAATTTTTTCCTAAAAGCGTGACGACAATCAACAGTTCAATTAACATAACCGTTGAAAACATCAAAAATATCCACCTAGAACGCTTTTATAGTCAACAAAAAATCGTTTAGAAACGGGAGACAAACACAATGAACACCAAAAAACAATATAAATATATTTTCCAGTTGGAGGCGTGAGGCGGCGGCAGCAGCCTCTAGCATCCACGACGGTCTCTGGCCATCTTCCACCTGTCTCAGGTATGCCCATTATGCCGGTCGGTTCGCTGTATGAAATTCCTGAAGGCATCCTATTGGCCGCAGGGCCGGAAGGTGTCAGCTGATTACCGACCGAAAAAAAATCCAAGAACACTGCCATTAGACCGTTCGCCTCCTCCTCTTTCATTCCCAAATGGGTTATTGCTGTGTTTTCCACCATCTTGGGAAGGTGTTGCTGGTGTTCAAGCTCACTTTCTCAATGGAGGTTTCATCAAACTGGCGTACGCCTCATAGTGAGAAGAACGATAAATAATCCATTTCTTGACGATTAGATGAACTGATTTATTTCAGCGGTGATCTTGGTCACAAATCTCTAGCGTTTACAATCTCTTATCAGATACGTTAGGACTGCAGTGCTAGGTTTTTAATATTTCATTCAGAGGTGTGTACGGTGATCACGTGGTTGATTCCATTCACTTCGGTACCCCTTTTCTTGGACTCCCATACAAAATAAAGCAAGGAGAAACAGACGAGAATGATTAGTTATAAGGAAGATAAGGTCTCGGGATTGAGGTGCTATGGAGGGGTGGGTGTTGTTCGCTGCCACTTGAGGTAGAGGGAGAAAAAGAAAACGAGGCTGTTGCTATAGGCCTTCATAGAGCATTTAGAGAACGGCCTTTGCTGGCAGGTAGATAAAAGGTATGGAGGAGTGTTGTTTCTCGATTCTGATGTGGAGGGGGGGCGTGGGCAGCCCCCATGGCGTTGAAGAATTGATGAGGATAGATGCCCTGGCAATAGCGTGATGGGGCCGTCCAAAATGATCACATCTGGTGTGCAATGTGGTTTTGCAGTTCTTCAAAGTGTCGCCCAATCCGGCATTTTCTAAGCGCGCCGCTCTTGTTGGGGAGACGATGGGTTGGTTAGGAGGATGGCTAATGTCTGCTGTCGGGCGCCATCTTTTGTCTTGGTAGATCGTTGAGATATCGGCCAGAGAAATCGGTCGCGTGTGAACAAGTGTTGGTGACGGATGACAGCTCGCTGCTTTGAAAGGCAGAGAGGATTGAATCTGTTGAACCAGAGAAGTTCAATAAGTAGAGGGCGCGAAGACTATAAATGTAACACGCATGCAATTTGTGAAGACACGAATCATAAAATTCAAGTGTCGTATGTAGCCAGGGACTCATTTGTTATTTGTGCAATTCAACAATTGGTGCATCAATTCTATAACGAGGTGGGTTCATCAAGACAGTATAATTAGGTTGAATAATCTTAAATAATTCATATCGATGCAATGAATAATTATTCCGGTTATGTCATGTCGCCATACTTTGGCAATGTCAATGCGTAACGAAGATTTTTGGCAAGTAGACGGTCGTCAATAACATCCCTATTACATTTGAAAATGCGCTGGCCGGAAGTTCGGATAGTATAGTCCGACAAGGTAATTTATAATAAGAAAACCTATGAGCAGCAAACAAGCTGATCTGAAGCGAACGGAAATCATTTGGGCACATACAACAATTAAGATGACGCTCGGTTCAGGGACAACAACATCATAGGCCACGCTTGTGGCGGAAGTGAAATGTAGGGAGTAGCAAGGGATAGTCCAGGAGTGTCACTGTTGACTCGACCCCGATACCGACTGGTTGCTTGACTGTGCTCGCTCCCCTTACACCTTACTTAAACTCCCGTTTTCTCGACTTGTATAAATTGTATAGTTGCAAATAAATCACATATACAACCCAATCCAATTGTTTGTCTAGAAGTCCTCAGCCTACAATATCTTAAGATTTAACAGGTTATTTCAAATGTGATTTATCATCAAATCTGATTATTCAAGGATTCATCTAATTTGAAATGAGTAATAGGCATTCAAGCTACGAGAATTAGCATTTGACAGCTATGAAAATATATATTGAATAATCATGGCATCACTTGACGGTTTTATTCAATATTTTATTGCGATAAATCGATGTACGAAAAAGTCATGGAATTCAACAGCGTAAACTAACAACTATTCGAAATTTAAGAAGAATGAAACCAAAGCAATTGAGAGCACAGATTCTCAAGTTTCATTTAGGGTCCGTAGTTCAGAATTTTAGCGTTCTTTGTACCATTTTGACGCAAAGAAATGTTTCTGTCATAGCAACCGGAGTTATCTTCATTCATGCTATGAAGTGTCGACCTTAGCCTCTTCAACTGTAGGAAATTACGCTGGGTAGGTAGGCTTAGAATTGTAATCCACTATGTGTTCAGAGAGGTCGCATCCATGTCGACACAGACTAATCTTTTACTAGGTTTGATTTGATTTGGGCCTCATTTCCACCAGAGCCTCGACGTGAGTCATAATAGGCTCCCCCGTAGGGCGCGATCTTTTACTAGGGTTTTTCGACTTGCCTTGTAATTATTTAAAACTTTTGTCAAAAACTGTCGTCCGTCAAAAGTTTGGTTTATGCCATTCACTTCAATATACCGAAAAGTTCCCTCTCCCGAAATTGTTATTGCCCAAGAGCGTCAGTATCAAGAAAAGTCATGTTTCGCAAATTACTTGATTTTCCTCATAGGTGGAAAAATTCAACAAGCTGTACATTTTTCCTCAAAGTTTCACATTTCCTGTATTCAATGTCTCGCTAAACCACATATATTTTGAAGATTCCCGAGTTTTTAAGAATTTAAGATTGGCTTAAAAAAATGTTTAAATAAATTATATATACCAACGTAAAAATAGTCGAGTACGGAATATTTAAGTAAGCGACGCTAAGTGTAGTCCTGGTGTTCATAGATCACAAGTGGGGATATATCCTTACGCAACATTTCCCCGCAATTGACGAGGTTGGTTCATAGAGTAAGCGGCCACACCGCAGGGTGATCGTGACCCATAAACCAGCGAGTACTCCGTGCCAAGACGACGAGACCAGCGGCGTGGGCAAACTGATCGGGCCAAGGGACAAGTATGACTAACGAATAAAGGAGGACAATTACAGTATCCACACGTACTTCCATTACTTTGTACGAGTTTCAATCGACAGAGTTGGACAAATTACTATTCAAATGTAATTAGTTAAATTACTTAGCCCGGCTCTACCTACTAAAGTTAGCACTATCATATTCGATATGCTTCCATACTATGCAATCTGGTCTGTTTTTGATAGAATCAACCTTGAAGCTTGCTTAAGATGAGGAATTCATGATATGCGTGAGCGAGTTCAGTGGGGTGGGGGAGGGAGGTCCAATAGAGGATTTGGGGTGTGGCTAATTGGTTTTCTGGGCCGGTGTTCAGAGGGAAGGCCGCTACTCGGTCAAATTACAGGGTGCCACCTCTGATGGCAACGCCGCCAGAGAATGGAATGTCATAGAAAGATGCTAAGGACAAAACGTTCAGAAGTACTCTCGTATCATAAGCATCGAATATAGCTGAGGAAATTGAAAAGATCATCAAATTCGATCTTTTAAAAATATAGGCCCTGATAATATTTGATTTTTGACGAATACAGGAATCAAACAAAATTGATGAACATCTCTAAGATCTCGTACGAAGGGTCTGCCGATTTTCTAGAGCTTGAAACTCAAACAATTTTACGCCTGTATAAATGAATCAAATTAAATACCCCACATTCCAATCATTGTTCCCCTAGACAGTCCAGTGCCTGAGGCCCGGTAGCAAACACACGTTTCTTTTCAGGGTGCTTTTTCCGGCTGTGCCCTAGAGCAGAAGTCGGTTTAGGGAATAGTTATGTATTACCGATGGAAGCGATATGCAAATTGGTGGTATTAACATCTCGCACCGTTGCTTGAGCGAGACCAATATAAATATTGACTTTTGGCGTTAGAATTAGGAATGTCCGAAGAGCGTGGATTTAAATACAAGTTGTAGGGTTGATTCAGGATTGCTTTAGGCCTGAAGTCTGAGGTGAAAACAGGGCTGTAGGTTAGGCTAAGATTATATCCTGCTCTTTGATCTCTGTTAATTAGGATCAGTCCCTTTAAAGGTTTCTCCTCGAGAAGAAGTTACCGAGAAGAAGTTACCTCGAGAAGAAGTTTACTTGCCTGTGCTTGTAAAGACCCAATACTAGATTTCTGTTGCACAACCATGGAACATGTGATTGAAGCCGGGAAGGAGATGACACGAGAAATGTGGAGAAAAATGGCTTGAATTGACTTGTTACTATTTTCATCAACTACAAGGATAATACATCCAAGCTCTGACTCGACTTCCAAGCTGAAATTGTTTAGCAGTTTGGCTGTCTGATAAGCAATAAACCTAATCAAAAGAGGAACAACGACGTTCCAGAAATGGATGAGCAGCAGAACTGCATATAAGGCGTCAAGATAGCAATTGGCACTATAACAAAAAGCCAAGCAATTCCACGGTCATCCAGTAATGGCAGATGGTGAAGTAAACTAACAAAAAAACACTCATAAACGGTTAGGTTATCAAGTGAAAACAAACTAGGTTTTCCCAATGAATAATTAAACTCAGTAAATTTTTTATGCTGCATCATTTCTTTTTAACGAGGAATCTCTGAGTTTTGCAGATAAAATGTTCGTTTCGTTCAAATATTCAGCGCAAAAAGATGGTTGAACTTTTCTGTTAATACTGAAGGTATTAGCAAGCTTTCTCACGCTACAGTAGATGTGGTGATTGTGTGGGCTTCAATCACAGTAATATGCCAAAGGAAGTAAAAAATAACTAACATTCGTAGTTTATCAGATTGCAAAAGGTTAATTCTGAAGGACACAATATATATTGTTTCAACATCCGTCCTTATTTCAATTAGTTAAACTAAGCAATTGTCTTAGAAAAAATGTACTCAAATATCCTGATTAAATCAACCGTGCATTGTTTTCACCAGTCTGCTATAGCAAAACGCCGCCTTTACCGCCTGCATTGTCGTTTGTGTTACCACTGCCCCGCCTGTATGGTCTTCTGGGCACCGTCTGCCCCGCCTGTATGGTCGTCCTCTGGGCACCGTCTGCCCCGCCTGTGTCGTAGCCTGCCTCACCTGTATCGCCGCTTGCCCTGTTTGTATCGCCATCTGTGCCACCGTCTGCGCCGCCTGTATCGCCGCCTATAACTGTCTCATCTTGCACCGTCAGCCACAAGAAGCGTCCCAAAGCCAGGCTGGTAGTAGAAGGCCTTCATATCTAGCCCACAGCTGGGCTCATTACAGACCATCTCCGGTACACAGCTGCTGGGCCCGGCGCTTGGCTCACCACATGCCTTCACTGGTCCACAACTGGGCCCAGCGCTAGGCTCATCACAGGACTTCACTGGTCCCCAACTGGGCCCGGTGCTAGGCTCATCACAGTCCTCCAGTGGTCCACAACTGGGCCCGGCGCTAGGCTCATCACAGGCCTTCACTGGTGAACAACTGGGCCCGGCGCTAGACTCATAACAGGCCTTCACTGGTCCCCAACTGGGCCGGCGCTAGGCTCATCACAGGCCTTCACTGGTCCCCAACTGGGCCCGGCACTAGACTCATCACAGGCCTTCACTGGTCCCCAACTGGGCCCGGCGCTAGGCTCATCACAGTCCTTCACTGGTCCCCAACTAGGCCCGGCACTAGGCTCATCACTGTTCTTCACTGGTGCACAGCTGGACCCGGCACTAGGCTCATCACAGTCCTTCACTGGTGCACAACTGGACTCGGCGCTAGGCTCATCACAGTCCTTCACTGGTGCACAACTGGGCCCGCGCTAGGCTCATCGCACTTCTTCACTTGTGCACAACTGGACCCGGCACTAGGCTCATCACAATCCTTCACTGGTGCACAACTGGGCTCGGCGCTAGGCTCATCACAGTCCTTCACTGGTGCACAAATGGGCCCGGCGCTAGGCTCATAACACTTCTTCACTGGTGCACAGCTGGGCATGGCACTAGGTTCATCACAGTTCTTCACTAGTGCACAGCTGGGCCTGGCACTAGGTTCATCACAGTTCTTCACTGGTGCACAGCTGGGCCCGGCCCAGGGCTAATCACAAACCTTGAAATGGCCCCGATTGGAACAACGACCGTGCAAAGAATTGCCTCAGTGTATTGCAATTCCCTGTCTGGCGGATCATGCTTCCCGGTAAACTGCTCTGCATATTTTTGATACCGTTGATCAAATCTTACTTGAAATGTTTGATAGACGTACATTGGTTGATTGAAATTGTCGTATGAACAACATTAGGCTAAAATCATGTAGAATTTTCAGTTGAAGCGCATTAATAATTATTGATGCAAGTATTTTCACATTCCAAACAGAGGTATGGAATGAACAGAAATGTTGCTTTACTCTACGTTGGATTCACTGCAGCGAACACTTCTGAATTATGTTCAGGGGTTACTTGAAGGTTGCATCAAGCGACCTGTGAACCGCACAATTCACATTGAATGTCCAACTTGAAAATGTTTTCTAATCATTGCTCATTATAAAATTATTACAAATAATAATGTATAAACAAGGTCTTCAAAGTCTGTATGCATGTCCTCCACATCTTCAATTGCCCATCCTCCCTTTCTCCATACACGTCATACACGACTACACGCACGTCCCCCCCGTCTGCATGCACATGTTCGTCTCCATGCACATGCTCCACTCTCCGTGCACGTCGGCCCCATCTCCCTGCGCCTTCAATGCCACCAACACGGACCAATCTGTTACTAATCTCACTTATGCAGATCCCACTTCTATGAATAATAAACTTTTTAACTGTCTTCGAATGTAATCCTGGAAGAAGCAATTAGTGACGCGAAGTCATAAGAAGGCCGACTAATGAGACTTCTGTTGTCACGGTGTGAGTGACTTCTTGACTACGTCTAAAATTATTCATCACTTTGGACCTTCACTTACCAAGAAAGGCAAGAAAAAAGGGCATGGGAACCAGCATAAGCTGACAGGAACTGATAACTACGAGATAACAATATCCAAAATATTCGAAGCAATTGGTGTATAAACAACGCGGCGCCATTCATTTTGATTGACAAGCTTCATTGAAGCAAATATTACATGTTCCGCGATGACCTTTTATGGACAAGCGAGTGGTTGGAAAATTTGACTCTCGGCCAGCAATATCTACTGAAGCTCGTGGAGACACTATCTACTGAAGCTCGTGGAGACACTATCTACTGAAGCTCGTGAAGACACACTCTATTGAAGCTTGTAGAGACGCTATCTATTGAAGCTTGTAGAGACGCTATCTATTGAAGCTTGTAGAGACGCTATCTATTGAAGCTTGTAGAGACGCTATCTATTGAAGCTTGTAGAGACGCTATCTATTGAAGCTTGTAGAGACGATATCTATTGAAGCTTGTAGAGACGATATCTATTGAAGCTTGTAGAGACGATATCTATTGAAGCTTGTAGAGACGCTATCTATTGAAGCTTGTAGAGACGCTATCTATTGAAGCTTGTAGAGACGCTATCTATTGAAGCTTGTAGAGACGATATCTATTGAAGCTTGTAGAGACGATATCTATTGAAGCTTGTAGAGACGATATCTATTGAAGCTTGTAGAGACGATATCTATTGAAGCTTGTAGAGACGATATCTATTGAAGCTTGTTGAGACGATGTCTATTGAAGCTTGTAAAGGCAGTCGATACTTAACCTGTGTCTTGCTGAAGGCTATGACAGATGCTGGTCTTGTATTGGCAAAGTAGGCCGTTACAATTACGATGCTATCTTGGCTGATTAAGGTATTGTCTTGTAATTAACGTTTTCTATGCACGGATGTTCCAAATAGAAGAGTATGAGACAGGCTTCGTGATGCGTCATTATGCGAAAATGCAGCCAGCAGGTTGATTGCGGTGATTTGGAATGGCTAGACGTTAAAAGGAAATAATTTGAGCAATCAAATGTGCGAAGGGATTTGAGGTCATTGGAATCAAGATATTCATAATATTTTTTCAACTGACATAGCCAAGAAGTACGTTCAATGGTTATGTAT
>SDVV010030410.1:0-11680 GCA_016164225.1 Gammarus roeselii
ACCACGTGCGCGTTAAATGACATGGGAGACTGTCTGTGTCCGTTAACTGGTTGGCACCACGTGCGCGTTAAATGACCTGGGAGACTGTCTGTGTCCGTTAACTGGCTGGCACCACGTGCGCGTTAAATGACCTGGGTGACTGTCCGTGTGCGTTGACTGGCTGGCACCACGTGCGCGTTGAATGACCTGGTTGACTGTCCGTGTGCATTGTCTGGCTGGCACCACGTGCGCGTTGAATGACCTGGGTGACTGTCCGTGTGCGTTGACTGGCTGGCATCACGTGCGCGTTGAATGACCTGGGTGACTGTCCGCGTGCGTTGACTGGCTGGCATCACGTGCGCGTTGAATGACCTGGGTGATTGTCCGTGTGCGTTGACTGGGTGACTGTTTGTATGCGTTGACTGGGTGACTCCGTGTGCGTTGACTGGGCGACTGTTCGTATGAGTTGACTGAATGACTGTCCGTGTGCGTTGACTGGGTGACTGTTCGTATGCGCGTTGACTGGGTGACCGCCCATGTGCGTTGACTTGGTGACTGTTCGTGTGCGTTAGCTGGGTAACTGTCCGTGTGCATTGACTGGGTGACTTCGTATGCGTTGACTGGGTGACTGCCCGTGAGCGTTGACTGGGTGACTGCCCGTGTGCGTTGACTGGGTGACTGCCCATGTGCGTTGACTGGGTGACTGTCCGTGTGCGTTGACTGGGTGACTGTCCGTGTGCGTTGACCGGGTGATTGTCAGTATGCGTTGACTGGGTGACTTTGTGTGCGTTGACTGGGTGACTGTCCGTGTGCGTTGACCAGTTGACTGTCCGTGGGCGTAGACTGGGTGACTGCCTGTGTGCGTTGACTGGGTGACTGCCCGTGTGGGTTGACTGGGTGATTGTTCGAGTGCGTTGACTTGGTGACTGTCCGTGTGCGTTGACTGGGTGACTGCCCGTGTGCGTTGACTGGGTGACTGTTCGTATGCGCGTTGACTGGGGTACTGCCCGTGTGGGTTGACTGGGTGACTGTCCGAGTGCGTTGACTAGGTGACTGTGTGCGTTGACTGGGTGACTATCCATGTGCGTTGACTGGGTGACTGTCCGTGTGCGTCGACTGGGTGACTGTCAGTGTGCGTTGACTTGGTGACTGTCCGTGTGCGTCGACTGGATGACTGTCTGTGAGCGTTAATTGGGTGACTCTGTGTGTGTTGACTGGGTGACTGTCAGTGTGCGTTGACTGGGAGACTGTCCGTGTGCGTTGACTGGGTGACTGTCTGTGTGCTTTGACTGGGTGACTGTCCGTGTGCGTTGACCAGTTGACTGTCCGTGGGCGTAGACTGGGTGACTGTCTGTGTGCGTTGACTGGGTGACTGCCCGTGTGCGTTGACTGGGTGACTGTTCGTGTGCGTTGACTGGGTGACTGTCCGTGTGCGTTGACTAGGTGGAAGACCGATGACTGTAGGACGAGATAATCACTACCCCCATGTATAGACAAATACTCATAAGCCTATATCAGGAAGTTCCCATAACAACATGCATATAGCCAGCATCACCATGCTATGGATACGTGAGGGACCATCAAACCTTGAGTCACCAAGATCTGATTTGATTAGATCAAGGAGCACATCTCCTCCGGTGCTTTGATGACCAAGATAAGATGTCACGATGATTTGTATCATTAACTGTTGATATTCCTACACAATCGGTCACAGATATTTGATTTGGACAAGGTTATAGGATAAGAGCTACCGTAGTGAATGAAGAGCTACCGTAGTGAATGAAGAGCTACCGTAGTGAATGAAGAGCTACCGTAGTGAATAAAAAATCCTTGACGTATTCTGTGTAAATGAGCCTAATCGATATGAAATTATAATTCTCTACTGAAAACACCAGATTTTGATTTACTTTGAGCCTAATTTCCACCAGAGCCTCAACGCGAGGCATCGTAGGCTCCTCCGTAAGGGCTCGGACATGATCGATTTTGGTAAGTTTGCGCACCTTTGCGTGCGGGAAGCTTGATCTTGTCAGATGCTAATCAAATACAAATACAGGTTTCGACTGTGGCATATACGCAAACTGGTGCGTACGGGGACGGGAAGTGATAACGCGTGTCTACGTAGACGTATTGTCGTCGCTGTCCGTTGTGAGGTGCAAGAAGAGACCATCTCGATTGCACACTTGTTTGAGGTTTAGAGAGCTTCGTATAATACGGGATGTTTTCCGAAAGCGCTGAGTTTTTTTTTCGGTTGGTAAGGTCAGTGAGCAGGCTTAATAGGTTGCACGGGGGTTTAGCAAGGCTCTTTGGGCTGCTGCGAGTGCGTTGCATTCCATGAGTAAGTGTTTCACGCTGATTGCCACCTGGTGGCAACAGGAGCATGGAGGCGCATCCGGTCACATGTCTGAACACATCAGGTGGATGTGAGTTACCCACGTATGTCCCGGGCTAAAAAAGCACCAGAAGCACCTGCATACAAGTACACCTAACCAAATAACATATGTCCAATCTGACTTATGGCAAACTGCTCTTCGTGCCGGCACGCAATGTCTGTTCCCTTTGGTCGCTGGATCGCAATTATGGGGGAGGGCCAGAATGAGCGACAACTTCGACACGGAAAAGGGTGATAACAAAAAAGTTAATGCCGGTAGTAGATTTGATTTGAGCCTCATTTCCACCGGAGCCTCAACGGCCTCGCGTGTGAAAATATTAGTCATGTAAAGATGCAATCAAGTCCATATTTCAATGTTGGCACATTCGCGTACTAGCGCGTACAAGAGAGTAAAGAGGCCGGTAGTAGAGAATCCTGTTATATAACACAACGCGAACGATTAGGCATGCTGAACTAAATATGACAAATGAAGCTTCCGCTCAATAGAACTAATTGCACGATTAGCACGAGGCTGTCGAGAAGAACTAATTGCACGATTAGCACGAGGCTGTCGAGAAGGATTTTTACAGTGAAGTGTGTTCGCGCATCACAGAGGGTCGATACAGAGGCATTTCCACCCATATCGGACGTATAAGCACCAGAGAGAGAAGGAGAACAGATAAAGAGGGCTGACGAAAAGAGTTGGAACCATCAACACAGCAGAGTCAAAGAGCCAACAACACAAATAAGCACACTTTCAGCGTCGAGCTCTTGTGAGAAATCAGTTCCTTTATCATTTACTCATTTGACAGCTTGCCAGCATCCTCCGATCGTGGAAGAAGCTAATCAGGGAAGAAATTATAGGTAAAAAGTTGTGGATATTTTGAGATGAAACAGAAGACAGGAATACCCGTGGAAAGTTGCCAGAGCCCGTTAGGAATGCATGCAATTATTACTTCACAAAAAAACGAACAGACGTCACACGGTTGCTAAGCCTTAGCCTTGGTCTGCATCGTGCGAATTTTAGCGTTTTTTTTATCCCCGACAGCAGGCGATCTTTGAATGTTGAAGATTGTGTTGGGTCAAGGGCCAGTAAGCGACTAATAATATTCAGTGCGCCAGCCTCCACGCAGTTGACCGTAAGGCAATTTGGGCAGGATGCATTTCTAATCTAAATACACCATCTAGATATAGTATCATGATACAGCATCTAGATACGGTATCTAGATACAGCATCTAGATACGGTATCAAGATACAGCATCTAGATACGGTATCTAGGTACAGCATCTAGATACGGTAGCTAAATGCAGTATCTAGATACAATATATTGATGCAGTATCAAGATACAGTATCATGATACAGTACCTAGATACAGTATATAGTCAGTACCTGAATAAAATATCTAGATGTAGTGTCTAGATACATTCCTCCGTAACTTGTCCGACCTATTCAAAGTAGCGGACATAATCCTCTAGATGCTGTTCATGGAACAGCACTCCCTTTTAGGATCACCCCCTCCCGATGGGCTGCGTGCACACGAGTCAAAAGGATCAGGCCGCGAACTCAACAGCTTGCGTAGGCTATATTTAGAGTTAATTAACATTCATGTGATATTTAATATGGTTAAAGGATTGGAATAAACTATTAATAATAGCTGTTGTTGGTAGCCTGTCACGGTTTATTGAAGTTGTACTCGCGAACACCAACTTCGGTCAAGCTCACTCAACTTCAGTCGGTGGTGAGGATTTATTTTTTGCATCCATCACAAAGGCAGCAAGTTCTATTTTTCGGTCCATGCGCTCTTGTAAATAAGATCCTTCTACCCGTGAACAACACATTTGGCGAAATTCTCGTATCGCACGCTGTACAAGAAGTAAATAAGTCGCATCTTGAAGCCTGGGGAAAATTAGTTTTTTGCTGAATTTCATTCAGTTTATTTGCATATTTTTGCACCAGTGGTACAGCAATATTTGTTCTCGCTGGCATTAATTATATCCGTATGCAAACCGGTGACTCGTACATTTATAGTTAACAGCAATCAGCCGATTGTAATGTTGTCTATAGCACCAACAATAGGTGAATGTCTCCGTGCAATCAGCCGATTGTAATGTCTGTACCACCAACAATAGGTGATTGTCTCCGTGCAATCAGCCGTTTGTAATGCTGTCTCTACCACCAACAATAGGTGATTGTCTCCGCGCAATCAGCCGATTGTAATGTTGTCTGTACCACCAACAATAGGTGATTGTCTCCGTGCAATCAGCCGTTTATAATGCTGTCTCTACCACCAACAATAGGTGATTGTCTCCGCGCAATCAGCCGATTGTAATGTTGTCCGTACCACCAACAATAGGTTATTGTCTCCGTGCAATCAGCCGATTGTAATGTTGTCTGTACCACCAACAATGGGTGATTGTCTCCGTGCAATCAGCCGTTTGTAATGCTGTCTCTACCACCAACAATAGGTGATTGTCTCCGCGCAATCAGCCGATTGTAATGTTATCTGTAGCACCAACAATAGGTGAATGTCTCCGTGCAATCAGCCGATTGTAATGTTGTCTGTACCACCAACAATGGGTGATTGTCTCCGTGTGATCAGCTGATTGTGTTGTTGCCTGTACCACCAACAACATCTGATCGTCTCCGCGCAATCGGCTTACTGAAATGCTGCCAGTACCAACAACAATACGTGATGGTCTCCGTGCGATCAGCTGGTTGCAATGCTGCCTGTACCACCAACAATACGTGATGGTCTCCGTGCGATCAGCTGGTTGCAATGCTGCCTCTACCACCAACAATACGTGATGGTCTCCGTGCGATCAGCTGGTTGCAATGCTGCCTGTACCACCAACAATACGTGATGGTTTCCGTGCGATCAGCTGGTTGCAATGATGCCAGTACCACCAACAATACGTGATGGTCTCCGTGCGATCAGCTGGTTGCAATGCTGCCTGTACCACCAACAATACGTGATGGTCTCCGTGCGATCAGCTGGTTGCAATGCTGCCTGTACCACCAACAATACGTGGTGGTCTCCGTGCGATCAGCTGGTTGCAATGCTGCCTGTACCACCATCCCTTGGTGACATACTAAAGCTTGCAGACGAAGTTGGCCGAGTATTCCGATCCCAAGACTTGCATCCTAGCACCTTGGCTCATAACAGTCGCCAAGAGGCTTGTTCGCCCACTGGCGGAGGTCAAACCCTCCCCCCCAACGTGGCAGGGAGTGCGCCTTCTCCTTCGGCAGTGACCTTGGAGGTAACTGCTCGTGGTGACCCGACCTAAAGCGGCCGTGTTGTTAGGCGGGAAGAGCCGAGTCACAGTAACATGAATTTTCATGTAAATTTGTTTATTAATGCAGATAGGTGAATGAAGACGCTAGTAAAGCTTTGACAACAATTGAACAAACTGCTTACGAGTTAGCGCCTCATGAAGTTACGAGTTAGCGCCTCATGAAGTTACGAGTTAGAGCCTCATGAAGTTACGAGTTAGCGCCTCATGAAGTTACGAGTTAGCGCCTCATGAAGTTACGAGTTAGCGCCTCATGAAGTTACGAGTTACCACCTCTTGAAGTTACGAGTTAGCGCCTCATGAAGTTACGAGCTAGCGCCTCACAAAGTTACGAGTTAGCACCTCTTGAAGTTACGAGTTAGCGCCTCTTGAAGTTACGAGTTAGAGCCTCATGAAGTTACGAGTTAGCAGCGCCTCATGAAGTTACGAGTTAGCGCCTCATGAAGTTGCGAGTTAGCGCCTCATAAAGTTACGAGTTAGCACCTTGTGAACTTACGAGTTAACGCCTCATGAACTTACGAGTTAGCACCTCATGAAGTTACGAGTTGGCGCCTCATGGAGTTGCGAGTTAGCGCCTCATGAAGTTACGAGCTAGCGCCTCATGAAGTTACGAGTTAGCACCTCATGAAGTTACGAGTTAGCGCTCCATGAAGTTACAAGTTAGCGCCTCGTGAAGTTACGAGTTAGCGCCTCATGAAGTTACGAGTTAGCACCTCTTGAAGTTACGAGTTAGCGCCTCATGAAGTTACGAGCTAGCGCCTCACGAAGTTACGAGTTAGCACCTCTTGAAGTTACGAGTTAGCGCCTCTTGAAGTTACGAGTTAGCGCCTCATGAATTTACGTGTTAGCGCCTCATGAAGTTACGAGTTAGCTCCTGATGAAGTTACGTCAATTGATTATTTCTTAAGGTAAACTTTAACGCCATTTTTCTTATCGCGTAGATAGATTTTTTTATACCGTTATCTATTAGACATCTTTTTTTCTCTAACTATCTATTATCAATTATTTGAAAAGGTTAAGTAGTTAAAGATGTGGTGGCCTCTGGCGTTGATAAATAAGAACAACTTCGAAGGACTGGCTCCAACGATCGAATCCCTTCATTGTAAAGGGTGTCATTATACAGATACGTACATGTCCAGAATCATACATGTATAAAATTCTGAATTTCTCAGCCTTGGGCCAGCGTGGCTGACATGCCCTAACTGCTGACAATTTTAAATAGGTACAACAACGCGTCCAAACCGATGGACTCTTCAGTGGCTTTCTTGTTACCACATGCAATTAACTGACGGGATACAGAGCGTACAGTAAGTCAAATTATCATACATATGGGCATGACACAACATGAGTGGTTTATTGACGTTTAATCTTTCGTGGAAAAATCTACAAGCGGAATAATTGTGAAGAGTTCAGCTTAGATAACATGGAGGTTACATCATAAGATTTTAGAGCAAACATCTTTTGCGAGAAGGCAAATGTTTTATTTACTGTATGACACATTGCGCCTTCTTGTTGAAGCCAACATTTCTTGACGATTTGGCCATTGATCATTGTTAAGGTCCAAGTAATTTAACGAGCACGTTCTTGTATCTTTGACCACTTATAATTGCTACTCTTGTCCCTTACTCCTGGGAGGCCTAGCCCCACGAGCGTGGCCATTGTGCAACCTCGCTTTGAATGTAATTTTGTTATATAATATTATCGGAATGTTTCGGTGCCAATATTGCCAGTTTCAGGGATCTAAACAAGTTCTCACTGATGTGCAGCACACCGACAAAAATATCACACTTTAATTACGAGTTAATTTACGACTTGACGAAATGTGCAACCATTTAACGGCGAACACTGGACATTGCATCCAGTATATGGAAGACTTGTTCCTTTTTATCAAATAAAGCTGGTACAATATTCCAATAAATCACGATGTGCACTCTGAACTAGCGGGAAAAAAATTAGTACCAACTTGATATTCGTGAGTAATGAATAATATGCAAAAATTAATACAAGCCGTTGACTATTTTCAATGTTCATGGCTCGCACTGCCTACTATCTACATAGCTCGCACTGCCTACTAGCTACATAGCTCGCACTGCCTACCAGCTACATAGCTCGCACTGCATACTAGCTATATAGATCGCACAATGCCTACTAGCTACATGGCTCGCACTGCCTGCTAGCAACATAGCTCGCACTGCCTGCTAGCTACATAGCTCGCACTGCCTATTAGTTACATTGCTCGCACTGCCTACTAGCTACATAGTACGCACTGCCTGTTAGTTATATTGCTCGCACTGCCTACTAGCTAAATAGCTCGCACTATCTACTAGCTACATTGCTCGCACTGCCTACTAGTTACATTGCTTGCACTGCCTACTAGTTACAGTGCTCGCACTGCCTACTAGTTACATTGCTCGCACTGCCTACTAGTTACATTGCTCGCACTGCCTACTAGCTACATAGTACGCACTGCCTGTTAGTTATATTGCTCGCACTGCCTACTAGCTAAATAGCTCGCACTATCTACTAGCTACATTGCTCGCACTGCCTACTAGTTACATTGCTTGCACTGCCTACTAGTTACAGTGCTCGCACTGCCTACTAGTTACATTGCTCGCACTGCCTACTAGTTACATTGCTCGCACTGCCTACTAGCTACATAGTACGCACTGCCTGTTAGTTATATTGCTCGCACTGCCTACTAGCTAAATAGCTCGCACTATCTACTAGCTACATTGCTCGCACTGCCTACTAGCTACATAGCTCGCAATGCCTACTAGCTACATAGCTCGCAGTGCCTACTAGCTACATAGCTCACAGTGCCTACTAGCTACATATCTCGCACTGCCTACTAGCTGCATAGCTCGCAGTGCCTACTAGCTACATAGCTCACAGTGCCTACTAGCTACATATCTCGCACTGCCTACTAGCTACATAGCTCGCAGTGCCTACTAGCTACATAGCTCGCAGTGCTTACTAGCTACATAGCTCGCAGTGCTTACTAGCTACATAGCTCGCAAATATGAACGCGTGATTTGTTCGCGGTCACGTCGAACGCGGAACATTTCAGGGGCCTGCATGTTTTATGAATTTATTGGTATGTGTGTTGATGATGAGAAAACCAGTATGTTATTCCCAGGCAACCCTTAAATAAACATCGTGTTCAAGGAGCTGTGACAAAAAATGGACATGATCATTGTAACAGTTTTTACTGAATGAATTCATCAATAAAAACACGTCCAACAAGTTTTTCGTCCCTGCCGAAAGAATACGCCTCATATTCGCATTTTCCTTCCTATACTGACAGCATACGCCTCATATTCGCATTTTCCTTGCTATACTGACAGCATACGCCTCATATTCGCATTTTCCTTGCTATACTGACAGCATACGCCTCATATTCGCATTTTCCTTGTTATACTGACAGCATACGCCTCATATTCGCATTTTCCTTGCTATACTGACAGCATACGCCTCAAATTCTCCATTATCCTACCCGTGCTGACAGAATATGTTGTCAGCATTCTGAACTATTTGTAGCCGCACTGAAAGCCTCCCGCGCTTACTGCCTTGCGCCTCGCAGCCGTCAGTGTAGCCGCTAGCTAGCGCCTGCATGCACTAGCGCCTGCCTGCACTAGCGCCTGCATGCACTGCGCTTGCCTGCACTAGCGCATGCCTGTACTGGCTTCTGCCTGCACTAGCGCTTGCCTGCACTAGCACCTGCCTGTACTAGCACCTGCTTTTACTAGCGCCTGCCTGCACTTGCGCCTGCCTGCACTAGCGCCTACCTGCACTAGCGCCTGCCTGTACTAGCGCCTACCTGCACTAGCGCTTACCTGCACTAGCGACTGCCTGCACTAGCGCCTACCTGCATTAGTGCCTACCTGCCCTAGCGCCTACCTGCACTAGCTCCTACCTGCAGTAGCGCTTACCTGCACTAGCGCCTACCTGCACTAGCGCCTGCCTGCACTAACGTTTGCCTGCACTAGCACCTGCCTGCACTAGCGTCTGCCAGCACAAGCACTTTACTGCACTTGAGCCTACCTGCACTAGCGCCTGCCTGCACTAATGTTTGCCTGCAATAGCACCTGCCTTTACTAGTGTCTGCCTGCACCAGCGCCTGCGTGCAGTAGCGCCTGCCAGCACCAGTGGCTGCCAGCACCAGTGGCTGCCAGCACCAGCGACTGCCTGCAACAGCGCCTGCCTAAAACAGCGCCTGCCTGCAACAGCGCCAGTCTGCAACAGCGCCAGTCTGCAATAGCGCCAGTCTGCAACAGCGCCTGCCTACAACAGCGCCTGCCTGCAACAGCGCCAGTCTGCAACAGCGCCTGCCTGCAACAGCGTCAGTGTGCAGCAGCGCTTGTCTGCAACAGTGCCTGCCTGCAACAGCGGCTGTTTTCAACAGGGTCTGCCTACAACAGCATCTGCCTGCGACAGCGCCTGCCTGCGACAGCACCTGCAGACAGAATACGCCACTTATTCTCATGTTCCTTGCTATGCTGACAGCATACGATTCATATTCTCCATTATCCTACCCGTGCTGAGAGAATATGTTGTCAGCATTCTGAACTATTTGTAGCTGCACTGAAAGCCTCCCGCGCTTACTGCCTTGCGCCTCGCAGCCGTCAGTGTAGCCGCTAGCTAGCGCCTGTCTGCACTAGCGCCTGCCTGCACTAGCGCTGCCTGCAGTAGCGCATGCCTGTGCTAGCGCCTGCCTGCACTAGCACCTACCTGCATTAGCGAATGCCTGTACTAGCACCTGCCTGCACTAGCGCATGCCTGTACTAGCGCCTGCCTGTACTAGCGCCTGCCTGTACTAGCGCCTGCCTGTACTAGCGCCTGCCTGTACTAGCGTCTGCCTGCACTAACGCCTGCCTGCACTAGCGCCTGCCTGTACTAGCGCCTGCCTGCACTAGCGCCTGCCTGCACTAGCGCCTGCTTGTACTAGCGCCTGCCTGCCTGCACTAGCGCCAGCCTGCACTTACGCTTGCCAGCACTAGCGCCTGCCTGTTTTAGCGTCTGCCTCCACTAGCGCCTGCCTGCACTAGCGCCTGCCTGTACTAGCGCCTGCTTGCACTAGCGCTCGCCTGCACTAGCGCTCGCCTGCACTAGCGCTCGTCTGCACTAGCGCATGCCTGTACTAGCGCCTGCCCACACTAGCGCTTGCCTGCACTAGTGCCTGCCTGTACTAGCGCCTGCCTGCACTAGCGCTTGCTTGCACTAGCGCTTGCTTGCACTAGCGCCTGCCTGTACTAGCGTCAGCCTGCACTAGCGCTTGCTTGCACTAGCGCCTGCCTGTACTAGCGTCTGCCTGCACTAACGCCTGCCTGCACTAGCGCTTGCCTGCACTAGCGCCTGCCTGTACTAGCGCCTGCCTGCACTAGCGTCTGCATGCACTAGCGTCTGCATGCACTAGCGCCTGCCTGCACTAGCGCCTGCCTGCACTAGCGCCTGCCTGCACTAGCGCATGCTTGTACTAGCGCCTGCCTGCTCTAGCGCCAGCCTGCACTAACGCTTGCCTGCACTAGCGCCTGCCTGTTTTAGCGCCTACCTTCACTAGCGCCTGCATGCACTAGCGCTTGCCTGCACTAGCGCCTGCCTGTACTAGCACCTGCCTGCAACAGCGCCTGCCTGCGAAAGCGCCTGCCTGTGACAGCGCCTGCCTGCAACAGCTCCTGCATGCAATAGCGCCTGCGTGCAACAGCGCCAGCCTGCAACAGCGCCAGCCTGCAACAGCTCCTGCCTGCAATAGCGCCTGCGTGCAACAGCGCCTGCGTGCAACAGCGCCTGCCTGCAACAGCGCCAGCCTGCAACAGCGCCTGCCTGCAACAGCGCCAGCCTGCAATAGCGCCAGCCTGCAACAGCTTCTGCCTGCAATAGCGCCTGCGTGCAACAGCGCCTGCGTGCAACAGCGCCAGCCTGCAACAGCGCCAGCCTGCAACAGCTTCTGCCTGCAATAGCGCCTGCGTGCAATAGCGCCTGCATGCAACAGCGCCAGCCTGCAACAGCGCCAGCCTGCAACAGCTTCTGCCTGCAATAGCGCCT
>SDVV010030411.1:0-11680 GCA_016164225.1 Gammarus roeselii
AAAGGCTCCCAAAGGGTCTCAAGGGAGTCCCAAAGGGCCCCAGAAAGATCCAAGTGGACCACCCCAAATCCACCTGGTCTCCCAAGTCCCCCGGGTTCCCGAAACCCCGGGTCCTCGAGTCCCGCGGATCCCACGAGTACCTCCTCTCCCTGAGCCACCTCCTCTCAACCAACCTCGATACATATAATAATAATATAAATAAATTCAAAGTTTATCATCATGAAAAAAGGGCAGAGAAAAATAATAGAGCCCAAGCAAGAAGAAATAATAAAATACTAAAATAAAGTGTTAATGATCTATAAAATGAATAAGATGAATAAGAATTATTTGAAAAGATAACTTTGCTTGCACCGCTTTCGTTGAATGTTATAAATAAGTGGGTAGGAAATGGTGCCGGTCTCCTCTCCTGGGTAGGAGGCTCATTCTATGAAGAGCGCACCGAGACTACAGCCTCTCGTCGCCCGACCCCGTGATTTGTCTGGTATTTGAGGATCGCTCTCTCCGTCTCCTCCTCTGGGCAATCTCTGTGTCCGGTGAGGTGTCCGTCTACTTTGAAATAAAAACAGTGCTGTTCTTCGGACTGGCACGACTGGGTATCATGCCGTTTGTCGTGGTGGTCCTGAGAGCAGTCTGAGCATCTTTGATTGACATTACAGTTTCCTCTAGTGTGTCCGTATTTTTGGCATTTAAAACATCGCATCGGACGTCTCTCAAATTGTGTAACCTTGGTTTTGTTGGCGATGAAGGGAATGTCTAGATATTTTGGTGGAGTAGGACAGTTGAATTTTAGTATCAGGGCTGTGATAGTCTCTCTCCTTGGTGTGATCTTCGGTGCAACCTTTGCTTCGACAACGCAGTCTTCGTATTGAACGAGTCCAGTGATGTACTCCTCGATTGACGACCATTCGCTTGGGCACCGAAGACACCGCCACCGCGAGCAGGCCATCTTGTCTTCCTTTTCTAATTTTTCATTGATGTATGCTATTCTCCCAGTCAGTTCTGGAGGCTTGGGCATTCATAAGGCCCAATATATGCCTTGCTCGACTTTGTCTCATTCTCTGCATTTTGTCGGTCCCTTAGTTGAAGCCTTTCTGTCGAACGTTTCCGTTTTGACGTAGGCTAACTAACTCCACGAAGCAGTTTTAGCATGGAAAGCTCGGCATGGTAAGGACGCGATCGCTTCAGCAGGGGGCATTTGCACTATCGAGAAGTACGGGTGATCTTGCAATGGAGTACGGGTAATCTTGCACGGTCTAATACTCGAGGCATATGATCCTAAAACTTAAGCACGCCTCTTGACTGTTTCATGTCATGATAACTATTCACGGCTACAAGTAATTCCTGCCGCCCCTCTTGGTATTTCATTAGAACCTGACTTTAGGTTGCTCCGGCGTTCAGAGTTTGTTCATCGATGTGTTATCCACAGCTCTGCCACTGCTGGCAGCACATGGATGAATCAGGCACTCACGCGTTCTCTTGCTTTTATAACGGAGGACGTCTTCTCAGACATTAGGATTTCAATTACATCATTGAAAGAGAACTACGTTAAGTTGGCCTTATATGATCCATGAGCCCGGTATCGATCGTGACGACAGTAAGTATCGTGACGGCGTTACAGTCATCCCTTCTCTAGAAGGGAAAATGCTTTTGCGACGAGTGACCTTCCTAGGATTTCTCCAAATGCTAGTAGGGCTGCCAATGCAGCCGAAAAAAAAGGAATAAATAGCAAGTTTTCGTGACCGATACATTATTGAGCTCTTCGCTCTCGAGACGATCGGCGTTATTGGCATGTCGAGCAGCCTCCTGATCCTCGACAACTGTTATATCTAACGCTCCTAGTGCTTGTACTATATTTATGAAATGTTTCTTTAGGTATTCCTAAATCTGATTGCATCCAAATCCGTACGCTTTTTATTCATCCATGTAAGGCACTGCTCTACTCCTTTAGAAGTAGCGTAATCATATTTACAGCACATAATCGTAATTGAACGTAACTGATTTATCCGTGTGATGGCAGACAAAATTGTGCAAATTCCTTGATATAGTGACAGTTTGAATTTGGGTCTGAACCGACTCGAAGCGCATACTTGGCTTCCATGTCGAACATAAATCGAACCGTATTGATTTGTTCGTTAAATAAATGTTTCTATCTTATGATGATCCGCCCGTTGCGTGTAGGCGCTCTCATTGGTCGTAGAAAAGATACTGTTGTGGCCAGTGGCATGCCCCTTCACCATTGAAATTGTTGTAATACTGCTATTAAATTAGGAGAGGGTGCACATGTGGCCCATCCTTTACTAAACTGTGGACGGGCAACTGGTCGTGCTGGCGAGGACCATTTCATTGATGTCGGAAATGAAGGGGAGCAGCGCAGCGCACTCTGGCGGCTCGTTTGGCAAACTGAAAAAATACAAGTTAGTGTAGGAATTAAAATTATGTTAGGCTCTAGAAAGTGATTTTATGGTGGAAAGTATAAGGCTTGTTCATAGGGAGATATCTAATACAAAAAGTAATTACATTGATACTTGAAACTTGAGGCCGCAACATAAAATGAACTTTTTGGCGAAGTATATGAGAAAATAATGTACGAGTTTGTTGTTCGATTTGCAGTTACACTGCTCTGCGTGAATGAATTCACCCAATCAAAAAGTCAAATTCTGTTCGATCCCGGGTCACGTGTGAATAAGGGTAAATAGCTCGCACACTCCCAGACTAAGCTGGCCCCCACCTATCGATAACAATTTATCACCATCCATTGTCGAGATCGGTACCCAATCATCAACCATCATTTAACATCCCGATGGAACGATACGTGACAACAAAGCGGACATGAATTGCTTTCAGCGAATCCTCTGGTGGAGTATGGGGAACCAAGTTCTCAGTCAGACAAAACCGAATATTTATCGATCATTTATGCCCAGGTTGGGAGTAACCCAGGAGGGTTACTCACAACCATCTAATGTATGTGGACAGTGGGCCGACAATGAGGCTCAAATCAAACATTGGACTGGCCGCGCCACAATGTTCCTGTTTCAACTCACGGACTTGACCTACCGTAAAAAGCTTATCGCTTTCGGAAAACACACCGGACTATACGAAGCTGTCTAAGCCCCAAACACCTGTGCAAGTGAGGTGGTCTCTCCACCCCATTACGCATAGAAATAACAACACATTTTACGAAGATACGCATTAACTCTTTACTCTCTCGTACGCGCTAAAATACGCGAATATGCCACAGTGGAAATGTGTACTGACTTCATCTTGACATGACTTATATTTTCGCACGCGAGGCCGTGCGAACTTACCTGAACCAATGACGGTCGCGCCCTACGGGGGAGCCTATTATGACTCACGTTGAGGCTCTGGTGGAAATGAGGCTCAAATCAAATCCTGTTTCAACCATGGGGCACCTTCGCCTACTAGGGGAAGATAATAGCTTTCGGTTAACATACAGGCCTATACGAAGCAGTGTTTAAACGAAGTATGGGTGTCAGCGGGGGTCGGCTCTTCCACCCCATAACGTATTTCAGCATATGGATAACAGAGCACAGACACGAGGATCTGCTATCCGACAAGCCTTCTTAAATCCCCGGTGCAACCTACAAAGCTTACGCACTGATCTAACCTACCGGAAGATGTTAATCGCTATAAGAAAATAAAACAGATTTTACGAAGATGTGTAAAACCAAATTTTCGGAAAAGTCGGGGTGGTCTCTTTACCGCACAACGCAAAGAGACGATAATCTGATTATCGCAAAGAGACGATAATCTTCAGATTTCTCGGACGTCAGAGAAATATGTAAGATATTTTATCGCAGGTCAACTTATATTTTGGCGATGCTTCTTTGGATCGTCCTTTAACCCAAAACTTACCCCATGAGTGCGAGCAGTAGTGTGTTTAGGTGCAGAGGAAGGGTGTACAGCAACCCTTGAACCACTCCCTCTATACCGGTCTCGGGCACCGGTGACGTCCCTCCCTCTATACCGGCTTCGGGCACCGGTGACGTCTCGGTATTGGGTGGCGGGGGAAGGGACACGGGCGGTTGGGAGCTGAACCTGGGAGTTGATAGACGGGTTACAGGTAGGGGAAAAACGGTCAGGAGAATGAAATCTGATCACAATAAAATATTGGTTGTTAACGAGATGAGACAGCTGGATACCGACTCTGTTACAAGGAGGTAAGAGTTAAAAACCGAGGCGAGAAGATAGAAATAATATTATGTATTTTTATAAAACTGAAATGAGCTGTAACACGATAAATGACTGAAGTAAAGCGGTAACAAACTTTGGCAATTGATTTTCGAATAAAAAGAAAACCAGGGTTGTTAATAAGTTGTACTTTACATGTCACTAAGAGTTTATATGATTTATCAGAGAATAAGCCAAAATCGCTACCATTTACAACAAGCTAATCAGGTGTATCAATTAATTTTTATTTCTCTCTCTTCATTAGAGGGTGTAGTAGGGCGTGCAAGAGGAGGAGCTGCGAGTTAAGCGGGTAGAAATAAAGCCAGGAGATGTTCGAGGATTGATTTCGTGTCCTACGGGGAGGCTTGCGATGACTCGTTTGGCTCCGGTCGAGATGGCCCATAATCTAATAGAGAAATGACGACGCGATCAGAATCAATGCTCGCTTAACTTGAGTTATTGAAGGAAGTTCAGTGTCTAGAGTACATGGGCTCTCATGTGGAGGAAATTGGACTAGTGAAAACTAGGAGGAAATCACGAGGTGAAACAAGGGCGTAAATTGTTGCTGCAGACTATGGGTAGAGAAGCAAAGAGAGGGTCGTATAAGTGCGTATTTGTCCAAACTGTGCTCAGCGGGGCTGGGACGTGGGGGGGTGAGAGAGGAAGAAAGAAAGAGTTGATTTTTTTCGAGATCACAAATGATGTTCGAATTAGAGCGGGTACGCCCAGGACGTTGATGGACAAAGTTGATTCACGAGTTTCGAGACTGTTTGACATACAGGGAAGATGAATGATGGTAGTTTGGGGAAAATGGTGATAAAAGTGGATTTGATTTGATTTGGGCCTCATTTCCATCACAGCCTCAACGTGAGTCGTAACAGGGTCCTCAGTTGGGCTTGACGATCATAGATTCCAGTAGGCACGAACGCCTCGGTGTATGAGAAAAACATCGTTGTCAAAAATGAAACATTTGGAAAATTTTAGTCGTGTCAGACGCACGCTGGTGCGCACAAGAAAAACGTTTAGACAAAACGGATCTCCGCTTTCGATCATTTAGAACTTGAAGAGTAATAAGTATGCACGCCAGTGCATACAGGTAGCATCTTCGAGATTGGTACAATGTCCACGGCTAGGGGACGAGGGGACTCGAGTCTCCTCATCTTTGGTCATCTAGGCTCGTCTCGACTCATTTCGGCCAGTCTCGACTCATTGCGCCTAACTTGACTTGTCTGTTTCGACTTATCTCGACGCACCTCGACCAGCCTTGACGAAGCTAACCCCCTCTGCCCTGCGCCAGCAATCCTGTTGACTGTAATAACTATTATTCTACTCAAGCATTGCAGGGTGGGAGCGGCGTGGAAGGAGGACAGATATCCCTCGGGTAACCTAAGTCCCCCGAGCTCCCCGGGTCCATCGAGTCCCCTCGTCTCATCTCTGCGCGTCTCGAATCATTTCGGCCGGTCTCGGCTCGTCGCACCCAACTCGACTCTCCTCAACGTGTTTTGACTGATCTCGACGCACCTCGACCAGCCTCGACGCGGCTCTCCCCCTCTGTGCCAGCAATCCGTGGACTGTAATAGCCAATTGTTCTACTCAAGCATTTAACATACTTACATTTTTCTGTGTATAGGCTTTACCGCGTGAGGAGGGTGAAGCAAGGGTCTCAGAGTTCAGAGGGACATCTAGAGGGGCCCACAGTTTCTCGAGGGTTGTCCCAATGGGTCTCAAGGGTGTCCCAAAGGGCCTTAGAAGGGTCCAAGAGGTCCCCCCCTAAATCTTTCTGGTCTTTAGGTACCCCGGGTTACCACCGGGTCTCCTGAGTCCCACGGGTCCCACGAATACTTCCCATTCCCCGGGTCACTTAGTCCCTACCAGCCTCGACAAATAATAACTAAGCAAAATTTATCCAAATGAAAAAGAGCACAAATAAATAATAGAGCCCACGAAATACTAATATAAAGTGTTAATGATCCATAAAATGAATAATCATCCATCCACCTCAAGTCCCTACTGCTGACACTGATCTCTGACCTCGCTCCTGTTTGTTTTGCGGGCTCTTGGGCA
Source organism: Gammarus roeselii (assembly GCA_016164225.1). NCBI lineage: Eukaryota > Metazoa > Arthropoda > Malacostraca > Amphipoda > Gammaridae > Gammarus > Gammarus roeselii. The sequence continues at coordinate 6,253 of SDVV010030411.1, forward strand.
GTCCTATTAGCGCAGAAGTGCTATCATCCATCCACCTCAAGTCCCTGCTGCTGACACTGATCTCTGACCTCGCTCCTGTGTGTTTTGCGGGCTCTTGGGCTGTCCTATTAGCGCAGAAGTGTTATCATCCATCCACCTCAAGTCCCTGCTGCTGACACTGATCTCTGACCTCGCTCCTGTGTGTTTTGCGGGCTCTTGGGCTGTCCTATTAGAGCAGAAGTGCTATTTTTTAGTACGTGTGTGAGTGCATCACTGGAGTATGAGGCTTGTCTTGTCGTCGGCCTCCCTTCTTCCGGAGGTTCCGGCCTTGCATTATTTCGCATATATTTGTATTATGGTGACGCTATCTTGTAAAACCAATATCATGAGACTTTCAGTCGTGTATCGGTATATGATTATAACAAAAAATTAATAAAACATTTTGTAAATGAACAAACAACCCCCCGAACTTCTCTTTTAACAACTCAAAACTCTAAATGGAGGAACAAGTAAACAATATTGATTTCTTTGATAGTGCTTTGCACGAAATTAAAAATATTTTCATCAATGTTCTCCACGAAATTGGTCCAGATTTACAAATGAGAATGAATATTCCGGAGTGTCAAATAATTCCTGGTGATGAGCTCCCTCGCCATACAATTTCATTAAGAAACAATTTCACTTGCCTGGCATTAAAGGTTGCAAGTTTGAAGGAGAACTTTCTCAGCCTTTAAATCAATATAACAGATCATTTTGCCCTTATTGCGCTAGGGCTCTGTGAAACCAAATTGCCTAATGAATTACAGGACTTTAATAATTTATCAGGTTACAATTTGTAAACAAACAACAATAAGAGTAATACGGGAGGCGTTTGTTTATTTATAATTAACAAGCTAACTGTTGTAACGAGACCTGAACTCTCTTTCATCAGGCCAGGAATTGACTCTTTTTGTCGACATTTATTGTGATAACGATTATGGTTTACCGTAGAGCCTCTGAAATATCGTTAGAAAGTTTCTCGCTGGAGATTAATGAAATGATCAGTGGCATCGACGTAGCCCATAATAAAGTGTATATTATGGGTGATTTTAACGTAAATCTGCTTCAGTATCATATATCGAATTCAGTTGCTGACTATTGTAATACTTTCCTTCCTCATGGTCTGTACCCATTAATTACTAAACCAACGCGTACAGCTGTTGGATCCGCAACATCAATAGATAACATTTTTACCAACGATGTTAATGGTGTAACACGTGCAGCTGTGATCATTTTCGATGTCTCCGATCATTACCCAATTTTCATTCAAAAACTGAATCCTCACAAGCCCCGTAATCCGACTATAATTAACTATCGTAAATATAACGACCGTAACATTCAAAGCTTTAAAGAGGCGCTGGAAGCTTATGACTTTAATGAGATGCTATCCACAGTAAACTCAAACGATGCTTTCACGCAGTTCCATAGTATATTAATTGAACTGTTCGAGGTGCATTTTCCGCTTACAACTAAAGAGCTCAGCTACAAACATGCTAAGAATCCGTGGAGGACACCTGTTTTACTTGCCTCACAAAAAGAGAAGGACAAACTGTACGGTAGATACAAAAGCCATTTCATCAGTCGTAGAGATGAATTTAAACGATACAAAAATGCGTTCACTAAACTGACAAATATTGATCGTGAAAACTAGATCCAAAATTTGATAGAGATCTCTCAAGGAAATAGCAAAAAAAGTCTGGAAAATCATAAGTAACCTTCTAGGAAAAAATGAACAGAGTAATTTGGTTCAAATTATTTGGGATGATGAAGTCATCACTGATCCTCAAACGATTTCATATGCTTTCAATAATTACTTCAATAGTTTTCCTAATACTCTAAGTGAATCAATTAGTAGCATCAACATCCCTTATGAACATTATTTAGAGAATACATTTCCCGATCAGCCAATCTTTCACCCTACCGACCCAAACGAAGTTAAAGCAATCATTAATGATTTAAAAATAGTTGCAGCACTGGCTGGGATAACATCCCAACCAATGTAATTAAAGCTATACATGGGGCCATTGTAGCTCCCGTGACCCAATTTATCAGTAAGTCTCTCATGCAAGGAATTTTTGCTGATGCACTCAAATTGCTAAAATTAAAACAATTTATAAAAAAGAAAGCAAAACAGAGAGAAAAAATTATCGACCTATGTCAGTCCTGCCCGTCTTTAGCAAAGTTTATGAAAAAGTATTTTATGCTAGGCTATATACTCATTTTGTCTCAAATAACCTATTTAGCCAAAACCAATTTGACATTCAGGCTTTCAGGAATACAGAGCATGCTCTATTAGAATTTGCTGGAGACATTGTTGATGGGTTTGATAGTGGTAAAGTCACCGTTGCAACTTTTGTGGATCTTAGCAAAGCTTTTGATTGCGTGAATCATGAGATTTTAGTTGCAAAATTACAGCATTATGGAGTTAGTTCCATCGATAAGAGCTGGATAATAAGTTATCTTCTTGATAGAAAGCACCTAGTGACTTGGAATAAGCAATCATTATCTGCCAGTACGTTAAATATAGGAGTTCCGCAATGGTCGATCCTTGGGTGTTTGCTCTTCCTTATATATATATTAATGACATTGTAAAAGCTAGGGACAGGTTATCCTTTCTGCTTTTTGCAGATGATACTACAGTTTATTCGACCGGGAAAAAACTCAATGATACTATCAATAATATGAATCATCAATTGGCTCATATTTCAAACTGGTTCACATCCAACAAGCTGACGCTAAATGTCGACAAGACATGAAATTTTTCAGGAGGATGATACCCATTATATTTTCCAGGAAGATGATACCTATTCCTAACACAAAAAGTCGAAATGAACGGTCAACCGGTGGCATGAACAAAGTTTATCGGTGTAATAGTAGATCAGAGACTTAACTGGAAAGATCACGTCTAATTTTTTGCCGGGAAATTATCCAAATCGTGCGGCATCCTATACAAAATTAGAAATTGTCTTACGATTCCTGCTAACAGACTTTTGTACAATAGCCTTAGTCATCCCTTTCTGACGTATTGTGTAAACGTGTATGCTTCTACCTACAAATCAAACTTTAAGACCTATCGTTCATAGTCAAAAGCGTGTCAGCAGAACACTATCACATGCTAGCAGACGTGACCACACGTTGCCTGTCTTCTGTCAATGGAGCATTCTCCCACTGTGTCACATCATTATAACTTTTCCGCTGCAGTGTTTGTCTACAAAGCTTTAAATCATTTGAATTACATTGATAACGTATTTTCATTATAAATAATCCTATGTATGATCTTCGCAACAATGCGGATTTGCAAAGTCCCCGAAACTCGTCAACACAGTCCCAACTATTTTTATAATACAGAGCTGCTAAAACCTGGAATTCGATTACCATAGATATAAGGACTGGCAGAAGCATAGCTATCTTTAAACGTAAACTAGAATTATACCTGTTTGAACTTGTACGCGCAGAAATTCTTGAATTGTAATTTACTTCTGCTATGCAATTTACTGTGTCAACTATTTATGTTTCATCAGTTTAATTTTATAGATGGTTTCATTACATATTTTTTTCTCGACTCATATGCTCAAATTTTCAATTATCATGTTCATGTAATAGACAACCTCATGTCGGACATTTTCTGCTCTCAAGTGTTTTAGTAGTGACAGTTGAAACAGTAAATAGTCACGATAAAGTAAACGTCGGTGATCCGACTTGCTCTGCTTATTTTTTTGGGAAATTAATGGTCCAATGCAATGCTCTCATCTGTCTTGCCATAGTGAAAAGTGGAGAGTAGATGATGTCCTCCAACTATGTCCAACGGTTGGTCCTTACTCCTCAACCCTAGTCATAAGTTAATAATAAATTAACCTAAGTAGCAAATAATGTATTCAGAACAGCTCACGCTGACGAAGACTTGGTACGTATCATCTGTGTATTCTGATATTTCTGTTATTTTGTCAACATGTCATTATACCTAAATAAATTTCAAATCCTCAAATCCTTTTTTTCGATTGCAATGCAAATTGGAACATAATTTCCTCATATTCAAAGTGAATATAATTGTGCCTGGTAATTAAACACACACTGTTCTTTGTTCTAAGAGATGCATTGTTTGCCAGGTCACGTTGTAATCCATTTATTGGGATACACTTTTGACTGGAGCTCTAAAATAGGCAAGTCGATCTTATCGATGTACAGTTGTCCGCAAAAGGCCACCTGCCCTGCAAATCATGGACTGCTTTGGGTTCAACGCAGTCTAACTATCATTCAGTTTATTGTATACATGTATGTGTTTGTCTTTGTGTGTTTATAGTTTACATTTATCCACGTTTATGAGATTGGTCCCTTTGGGACCGAGAACATTTGTCTTCATTTCTGCTTGATCTGCTAAGCTCACCTAACAACGAAGATCTTTGAGTAGTCGGCCATAAGGAAGGGGCTTTGGAAGATTTGTTGCAGGAGGGAGGGGAAGAGCAGGGCGTCTAGAGGAGAGGTCGACCCTTCCGGTTTTGGTGGGGGCTCCTCTCCTTGCACCGTACGCTGCCATCGCCCCGCTCCGGGGGTGCTCACAAGCACCACCTGAGCAGTGGGGAAGGGGGGGTGGTTAGAAGTGCAGGGATAGTAGCGTTACCAGCTTCCTTGATTGTATCATAAAACATTTGTTATTTAGTACTCAAATTAAAGTTTTGATAGAATTATTATAATAATTTGTGGCCCAACCTTCTTATAAGCAATACTTTGTAGCAAAATTTACTGGATATTCCGCTACATTACTCTTCTTTACAAAATCAAGGTGAAATAATTAAATGTATATGCTAGTGCAGTAAAAAATTACCGCTTCATATAGGAAATGATCTTTCTAACACAATCAAATGATTGAAAAAACACTAGGAAAGTGCATTGCCTCTTATTAATGCACTCGGTCATTCGGATGTTCACGTTTGCTGTTCAAAAAATTTCAAAGCATTTATTCAGAAGTGAATATCTGAGACGGTTTTGTAGAGCACACGGAAGTTTTCATTGATAACATGAGCGTCAGCTTCTTACAGGAGAAACAGCTCTCGTTTAATCGGTCAGAACAGCTCAAGAAAGGTGTCTCCCTATGCGACTCGAAGAAAAGATTGGTCAAAACAGCTCAAGAAAGGTGTCTACCTATGCGACTCGATGAGAAGATTGGTCAAAACAGCTCAAGAAAGGTGTCTACCTATGCGACTCGAAGAAAAGATTGGTCAGAACAGCTCAAGAAAGGTGTCTACCTATGCGACTCGAAGAGAAGATTGGTCAGAACAGCTCAAGAAAGGTGTCTACCTATGCGACTCGAAGAGAAGATTGGTCAGAACAGCTCAAGAAAGGTGTCTACCTATGCGACTCGAAGAAAAGATTGGTCAGAACAGCTCAAGAAAGGTGTCTACCTATGCGACTC
>SDVV010030412.1:0-11680 GCA_016164225.1 Gammarus roeselii
TTACTGGTTGATCAGTGAACCACTGATCAGTTGTTGGTATTCTCAGAATAGTAGTTTATGTGTCACTACCAAAGTTAGTTGGATATTTTCTAAATTATATACTTTGCTGTGAAAAAATTTATTCACCCCCAAAAAAATCTACCTAGAAATTGTTATTCTGAACTCAAGACTACATTGGTAGCTGTTAGCAGGAGTTGGGGGTTGTACTAGGATTGCCAACTGGTGGACTGATACCCTGTTTCTCAGTATTGGGTCATCTAGATTGAGTTTGTTAGATGGAGAATACTGCGGATAGTTTATCTACTGCAGTGGAATGTTACTATTCTTTCATTTGGGAGTTTAGTTTCTGGTCCATTGATCTTATCTACATCAACTTCTGTTTAGTGTGAATGGTCAGGAAACATTCCTGTTTCTGATTTCTTTTGCACTGATCTTGGCCTCTTCGTCAAATTTAGGTTTCCTTTCCTACTCTAGTCATGTCAGAATAGGAGTATTTAATTCTTTCTATAACCTGTAGACCTTCTATCATTTTTTTGCATCTAGGAAAACCCTGCATCTAAGGTTAGGGTTTAGCTATATGCTTTGCCACAGAGGGGGAAAGCATACTTGGGATTGTTCCATTAGCTACTGAGATCCAATTCATAAATAGCAAGTTGTTCTCTTTTGGAATACCTAGTTCTTGGGGTCCATGTTATCCGTTAGAAATAGGCGAGTATTGCGGCGGTAGATACATTGAAGACAATCAATTTTAAACTGATTTAATACAACCATAAAAAATTAGTTGATGGGTAGAGCAGCAGCTCTAATGAGTGTATATATTATATATTGACTCTGTGGAGAACCTAAATCAATCATTAGTCATGTATTTACTGGTTATACATAGGGAATTAATACTTTGTTTGAAAGAAAGACAAAATGGAGAGAAGAAATAATATAAAAGACTGAATGGAGCAGCAAAGAACAGTTTTTTTCTGTGGAATAAAAAAATAAAAAAAATTATAGTGCGCACAAAAGCTGTTGAATTGAAGCAGTACTCAATCCAACAATTGTCAGCTAATGGCATAGTAATTACACATGAGGCAAGCTGCTAATTTGTTGCAGAGTATGCCAATTAAAAATAAGATTATATTTGAAGGACAATACAGTGCTACAGGCTGCTAATGGTTTTCATACTATTGAGCTATGATAAATTGCCGATTTGTGGTATAATGTTTATTGAAAATAAATCTTGCAATTGTAGCATAAAGTTGATAGCTGTCATAAATATCTCTGGCAATTAATTGATAAAAGCCATAATAAATAGCTATGCTATGCTGGCAATAATGGCATAAAAATAAGTATAGCAATTATAATTTGATAAGTAATTAGGTTTGAAAAATAACGATAAATATATATGGCAGTTGTAGCATAATTAACAAATGAGATGATGCCATCAGTAATAATGAGCTATGTGAACATAAAAACCATTGTTATGAAGAAAGTGGTGCAATGATTAGCAGTTATCAAATGTCAATTTATTGTAGAAAGCTACATCATATCATTTCATGGTTTCTACTTGCAAATTGCAGTAGTTACAATTTGATTATTTGTCAATTGGATAACATTTTCATCTGGTAACCATTAGAGGAGCAATACGTTGCTTTATTATTAAAAACATTTGTGCAGAAATAACCATTGCACATTGATTGAAACAAATAAAGTAAACTAGTTGATTGTACTAGTCATTAAATTAGGTGCTGTTATATTAGTGTATTATAATACTATTACCATTCCATAACCTGGAACCTCTTTAGGCACATCAGTGGGATTTGATATTTTGGGTTGGCATGATCCTTGCTTCTGGTTATTTTATGACTTAGAAGAAGTGGATCCTTGTTTCTGATAATTTTACTACTTTGAAGAAGTATCTTCACATATGGAATTTAAGTTGAAGAAAAGTTTTTTGCACAACAATGCAAGGTACTTGCCTAATTGATCCACCATATGATTACTGCTACTTGTGTTTGTGCGGCTAGATTTCTGGAGTGCTAACTGAGAATTCATATTATTGAAAAGCAAAAAGATGGTGACTCTGTAGTGGTCCCACAACAATAGCGCAAAGACAAATCGAAGCCCTCATCACAGTGAACTTTACCCCTGCTGAAGTTATTAAAAAAAATGAAAGTTACAAAATCTCCCGGTCCAGACCAAGTTCATGCCAGAATACTGAAAGAGGCTAAGAACGAAATTGCCGAACATCTAGCAAACATTTTCACCCAGTCTCTCACAAATGGCACCTGCCCCTTTCAATGGAAGGAGGCCAACGTCACCCCAATTTTCAAAAAAGGGGACAAAAAGTGTCCCGAAAATTACCGGCCAATAAATCTCACTTCAGTCATAGGCAAATTGATGGAAAGTTTGATCACGGATAAAATTACAGAATTCTTAGAATTAAATCAGTTAATAGTTAACTCTCAGCATGGCTTCAGACGCAATCGTTCATGTCTTACTAACCTGCTGTTTTTTCTAAGAATATAATTGAATTTCACGACGCGAAATCTCCGATCGACATCATTTACCTTGACTTTCAAAAGGCCTTCGACAAAGTTCCTCACAAACACTTGGTTAGTAAATTGTACAGCATCGGCATTCGAGGTGAACTCAATAAATGGATAAAATGCTGGCTCACGGACAGACGGCAGCGAGTCGTACTTAATATAGCTTCCTCCAATTGGGGTAAAGTTACAAGCGTAGTGCCCCAAGGATCTGTGATAGGTCCAGTTCTCTTCATAATATTCATAAACGATCTCGACAGCAACGTACTCTCAAACATTAGTAAGTTTGCAGACGATACCAAGCTAGGAGGAAAAGTGCAAGCCAAAATCGAGTGTGAGCAGATCCAATCAGACTTGAACAAAATTGTTGAATGGTCAGAAAAGTGGCAAATGAAATCCAATATCGACAAGTGTAAAATTATGCACATTGGTCACCAAAACCCTAAACACGAATATTCAATGTCTGGAAACAAACTAATACCCGTCACCGAAGAGAGAGATCTAGGTGTCATAATTAGTATCGACTTGAAAAGCACCAAGCAATCTAACGATGCAGCCAAAAAAGGCAATAAAATGTTAGGCATGATATCCCGCACAATCTTGTACAAGAGCAGAAATAGTATTCGCAAGTTATACACTGCCGTTGTTAGACCGCACCTTGAGTATTCCGTCCAATTCTGGTCCCCATACCTCAGAAAATACATTAAATTAGAGAAGGTTCAACGTAGAGCTACCAAACTAATCCCTTCGCTGCGCAATAAATTGTACGAAGAGAGACTGCGCAAACTCCACCTTTATTCGCTAGAGAAACGTAGAGTCAGAGGTGACATGATCGAAGTGTGGAAGGTTATGAAGGGTAAGGAAAACGTCGAGCGAGCAAGCCTTTTTACTTTAGATGCGAACGGAATGACCAGAAATAATGAATAGAAAATTGTTGGCAAGCGTTTTACACTCGACATCACGCGTAATTTCTTCACGTATAGGGTTGTCGAAGATTGGAACAGACTTCCAGCGGAAGTTGTGAACAGCAATACAATCGAAACGTTCAAGTCACGACTCGATAAATTCTACCAAAATCGCCGCTAAATAGCTCCCATCTATAGCACTTTCACCAGTATATTCGTGAAAAATGGTGTTCGGCATTGACACCCATACGGTTAAATTAGTGCTAGGCACTGGCACAGGCACGGTGAATAAGGTGCCCGGCATTGGTACCCGCTCGTTGTAATTCGGTGTTCGAGGAATGAAACTGTACAATCTCAGATCAACACCGTGGGTTTTGATCTGGTCGGTGGCTTATCTTCAGGTGCTTATTTGAGTTGCTTCGAGAATCATCGTTAAATGCTATTTCCTTCAACAAACTTTACCTTTCATGATCTATTAAAACAGAAAATACACCGACACAAGATGCTATCTTAGACGTTCTACTTCAGAACTTACCTTCTTACTATCAAAAGGCAACCCAGTTTGGGCCAAGAGTCCTGTTGTTGTCTTCATACACTTGTAAACACTTCTAAACTCTTCCAATGTTGCTCAGACAATCTTAATTCGGGACGTAAGGATGGTGTTGATTCAGAGCCTGCATTATGAGTGGATATATTTATAGTTCAATATACCACCTACATAAATTACAACATGGCTTTTATATGTATTTTACTACTTGCTACTCTATGCTGGCACCGCCAACGGCTCCTGGGATGAAATCTATCCGTTCTGCTAGGATCTCACCTTCTGCTGCAGAACGTTGATTTCTTCTTCAGGAGCCGTTGGCTGTGGTCTAGGTCCCTCCCCCCTCCCTTAAATACATAGTTCCTCTCAAAAACTTGTATAATGGTTCTCAGCAACAAGCGGAAGAGCAGGATTACCAGCTGTACCAATCGAAACGTTTTATTGTAATAAAACTTATTCATGATAAGGTACGAAGAGCACAATTAAGGCATCCAGGGACACTCGATGATGCTGCGGCTCCTGAAGAAGGAATCAACGTTCTCCAGCAGAAGGTGAAACCCTAGCATAACGGATAGATTTCTTATCAATATTTGCATGCGTTGCCTGTCAAATTGTGCAAACTGGTCATCCAGCAACCTTTGGAACAGAATGGACGAAAATCAAAACCTTCCGTGTCACAACACAGAATTCTCCAAAACTTTATGAGGTTTATTCTCAGCAACCTGCCCTTGATTGAGATCAAATTTAGAGTCATCAGCCTGTCATGGTAGGACATCTCAGACAGACCATGCACCTGTTTGGTCCACCTCCTCTGAACAGACTCGAGGAACTTCATATCCTGGACATAATAAGAATTCCACACACATGAGAAGTAATCAAGAAAGGGCCTGACATGTGCCACAAAGAGTGTGACCATAAAATTTGGGCTTCAATTAAGTGTCGACGTAAGCAAATCACTACAAAGACCAGCAGCTTGTCTCACAACTTCTCGGACATGGCAATGAAATCAAGACCAACATCCACGAACTCCAAACAAGCCCCACCAAGAGTGTAAACAGCCTCTGCACCGGGACCAACACAACACACTTGCTAGGGTTCAATGACAAATTCCATGAAGATGCAGTCTGGAATATTTTGTCAAGGTCTCCATGCAAAGCAGACACACCATCAACCATCATGACGTTGGAAAGACAAATAAATTTTATAATCATCAGCAAATGCGCTAAACTTAGATACAAGGTCATCCGTCTAAAAATTAACATATATAGCTATATGAGAAAAAAGACTGGATCCAAAACTGGACTGTGTGGAACCACACTCAGAACATCGCTCGGCTCCCAATTCACTCCATCAGCGCTAACACACATAATTCGTGAATGAAAAAAACTACCAATCTGCCTCAACACGACCCTGAAACTCCAAGTGCTTGCAACTTGGAGTTTCAAGCTTGGAATACGAGCTTCAGCTTGTCTAGCAGCTGACATTATTCATAGGCATCAGAAACCAGTGTTTTGTAAATCTTATTGTGTTGAAGATTATAGAGCTCACAAGACTTTTACGTGGTGATTCCCAAGACCCAGTTGCTACAACTGTCCAGTAGTGTAATTGCTGTATATAGTGTCATTACCACCGTTCTATGTTTTACCATCAATCTTACCTCTCGCACCAGCTTTCGGCATGGTTGCTTTACCCATATTGCTTCCAGGTACTCTCTTTTTACCTTGCTAACACCCTAAATAATGCTTTACCTCTTATGTGGTTGTAATGCACAACTGCAGGGAATCACCCCAGATGAAAAAAAACATCAGGGGTGATTACCACACGTAGTTTGATGATTTTTTTTTTCTTCATTGGAAAGTACTTTATGTAATCTTCACACATATAATGACATCTGGATGTAAATAACCTAAAAAATTACACCACAGCTGATTTCAAAATGTGTAGGTTATTTTCTAATGACCCAATGCTTGTTCCACATGGTGACAAGTCTATGCGTAAGTGTTTGTAAGCGATGGCAAATGCCCACCCAAGCGGATCAAGAGGCAAGGTCTTGGAACCTGCCAAACAAACACCAACTCTGTGCACACCAAAATGGGTTTTCACCACTGGGACCAGGCTCACTTGGGCTATAGACTAAAACCGGGCACCTCAGGCTGGCACCCTACAGGCTTTCCCACCCTTCGGCACCTCATGGGCATGTGTTATGATCAGCCTCAGCTAGCAGATATAATTACGTATATATATGTATGTCACAATGTCTATCCAGACATTCTCGTAAAGCTTGAGCCTTTAACACTGCGCAAGAAGCAGTGTAGGCCCACCAACGTCAACCCCTAGATTAAGTTACGCGGTGGGAAACCATTGCTTTGCGTATTTCCTCGATCACCCTCAAAAGTGTTTATTTTAGCAAACGGCAGTTCGTTCCCATATTAGATTTCTTGACCAAGAGATTTTGTCAAGTGTATGTCATTTGGGTCATCCTGTTCAAATCAACGAGTCAGCATGTGTGGCCGGGATCCTATAACGAAGAGGGGCCGTATTTCACGCTCATATCCCAGGGTAATCTTAAATAAGTATCGAACGGGGGTAGGAGCCTATAAATTAGTTAACGGTCTAAATTTATTTGTATGCCAATGATGGTCAAGGATTTGGAATAACACGCTCCCTCAGAATTATCAAACTGTGGAGTGGTTCTCTTATTGGAGGATCATTTCATACACATAGGAGCAAGGCCCTCCCCTATTTCAGTAGTTGGGTGTTGATTTGAATGGATCTTCACACTTCGTAGCAGAACAGCTTGGGAGGAGGCAATCCCCATCAGAACAGCGACTCCGGCATTAGGTCATTCCATAGGCTGGTATTAACTTTGTTTGATGCTTTGCTAGATAATATGTGATAAATACTTTCATACTTAGATGAGTGTAATAATTCTTTGGTATTTATATGTATTTTTTTTGGATCTTTCTACAGGGTGGGTTCTTCTCCTTTTTGTTCTTATGCATCGTTCTTCTCCTTTTTTTGCTTTTACATTGCTTTACCTTAACGGTTCTTCTATTTGATATCTACACTCAACACGTTTTATCCTTTTTACATTGTTTATCTCCTTTTGTTCTTTTCACTGTTCAATTTGATTATCTACAAAATACACTTTTGTTCTGTTGTGTCTGTTAATATCACAATCAATAATCATGCTCGTTTGAGAATTAACCTGTTGACCTGTTACTATGATCATAATTCAAAATAATATTATAAAATAACTTGTAATTACTCCAACCTTTACAACATTTAAGGTATTTTACTAAATAGGATTGATGATGACGTTCGAACTAGAACGAGGATGTTGAGGAAGTTAGATTACAGAGTAGATTCACGTGTTCTAAGATGCTTGGAACTCATGGTGATGATGGGTGATTGAACAAGGAGTTAATGAAAGCGAAGGTGAGTGGACGTAGGCCTCTAGTTGGAACGAGATTTGGGTGGGTGGATAGGATGAAGCAGGCGTGAGGAAGAAGAGCCATATGTGTGTAGGTAGCGAGTTGGCGTACAATGGAAAGGCATGAACAAAGAAGGGTTATGAATGTAGAAGTTTAGCAGCTACCTTTGTGAGCTTTCTCTCCCTTGGCGTCTCGTTGAGTAACGGGATGGACGTGGAAGAGCGAGGGCCCGCGGTAACTAGGACACAGCAAAGGCACGCTATTAAACGCAGTCATACTCTGCTGCTGACACAAATCTCGGATCTGAATCCTGACCTCTAGTGTGTGTTTCGGAGACCTGACTGACCCAATAGCGCCGAACGGCGAAGTTTGTTTGCGTGTGAGTGCATGAGAGTGTGAGGTGCGCGTTGCCGTCGGCCACTCTTCTCTCTGGGTGATCTGGCCTTGTGTTTGTATTTGCCTAATCTTCGTAACAATAAGCATTTGCATATCCACCATAACTTGTCAACACAATCTCAAATGTTCCTCAAATTCAAGGCTGCTAAAACTTGGAATCTGATTGCTACAGATATATTAATGAGTAGCAGTTTAGTTACCATTAAATGTAAACTAGCATCACACCTGTTCAAACTTGGGCGTGCAGAAACTTAGATTCTAACTGCTACAGATATATTAGTAAGTTGCAGTTTAGTTACCATTAAATGTAAACTAGCATCATACCTGTTCAAACTTGGGCGTGCAGAAATTCTCGATCATCAATTTCATTTCCTTATGCAATTTACCATGTCAACCATTTGTTATCAATCGTTCATTTTCTTTGCAATGTATTTTTTTTCCTCACTCATGTACTTGCATTTCCGTTTATCTTGTATGTTAGGGAACCAGTTAATTTATCGGAAACATTTTGAAGGCTCATTGAAATGTTTATATCCTGCGCATATACAATCTGATATCAACAAAGTAGCTAATTAGTTTCAAAAATTTGTGTCTCGTGTGTCAAACATTACGTGAGTGAATGTAATTTACAATTCCTTGTTGAATATGTATTTCTTCCTGGTTTTTATGTTAAAAGTCTGTGTAAATGGTATGTTGTCATGATTACTGGAATGACAGTAGGCCTAACTTATTTTAATTTTCTAGAAATTAATAGTTCAATTCGACTTACTCTTTTGTCATATATGTAACCCAGGAAGCTTATCAAGGGTTACAGAGCGACGCAACAGATACATGGAGTCCAAATGCTTTCGATGGAGGCAGCGACCAAGAAGCAAACGTCAAATGGAAACCAAAGCAAGTAAATTCAACACGAAGTAAAACGAGCTGTATTTGCCTTTAGGAACACAAATTCTACAGGAATAGATGGTTTAGCAATACAATATCTGGAAGACAGCCTTATAGTTACCTTGCCTTTTATCAACACAGTTATTAACACTTCCATACCAAGTGCAACTTTTCCAGAGATCTGGAAGCAGCAATCATAAAAGCAATTCATAAATCTGTTGACAAGAATGAACCATCCAACTTTAGACCGATCAGTCTTCTTCCTGTCCTATCCAAGATTCTAGAAAAGGTAATATCTATCCAATTGATAGATTACCTTGAATCAAACAAGCTGTTCAATGTCTGCCAGTATGCTTATCGGCGAAAATTGTCTACAGAAGACGCACTTATGAGCATCACTGAAGATCTGTACAAAAACTTTGATGAGGGGCAGATATCTCTGCTGGTATTGCTACTTATCGAAAGCACGATCAGAATCCGACATTAGACAAGCCTTCGTCCGAAGAGAACATGTGGTTTCCATATTTTTCGACGTTGTGAAATCATACGACACTACGTGGAAATACGGGATCATGAAGGATCTCCATCGTAAAGGTTTGAGAGGTCGGCTACCACTTTTCATCCATCAATTTCTACAAAACCGCACCTTCAGGGTCAAGATTGGCGACACTCAGTCTCCGTCATATCCACAAGAAATGGGCGTCCCCCAGGGAAGCGTCATCAGTGTCACTCTTTTTATCCTCAAAATCGATCAGTTAGCCGACATTCTTCCCCGAGACGGAAGACTGCTCTCATCACTATATGTGGACGACCTACAAATAAGCTACAGACACCCCAGCCACATAACAATTCAACATGAACTCCAGAAGTGCCGAAACCTAGTCGGGAACTGGGCTTCCCTAAACGTATTCAGATTTTCCCCTCTAAAACCAAAAGCATGCACTTTACCCTTGTGCCCGGTTTACACCTGAAACCAGCCCTAACGCTGCACAACACACCTTTAGCATACGAAGAAACGATCAAATTTCTGGGTCTTATGTGGGACCCTAAACTCACGTGGCGACCCCACATTGCAGCCCTGGCGATTCGCTGCCGCTGCAAAAGGTCGACAGGACTTATCCAATCAGTAACATCCCTGAAGTTCGGTGCCGACATGGACACCGGAATGACGCTGTTCAGAGCAATAATACGATAGCGCATGGACTACGGAGCCGTTGTCCACGGATCTGCAGCCAAAACTACTCTCTACCCTCTTTCAACCATCGCAAACAATGCTTTGCGTATCACAACCGGTGCGTTTCGCTCCACCCCAATCGAATCCCTTAACGTGCTCGCTAACGAACTTCCACTTCCGCTCCGGCGAGACAAACTTTCACTACAACACTATTCTAAGACAAGAAGTCTAATCAACAACCCAGCAATCAGCTACATCACTATCATATCTGATAAGCGCCTTTGTGCGGCTAAGAAGAATATATGCCCACCATTTTCCCTACGCGTGGACAACCTGTTGACCTCGCTAAACATCAATCGTAAAGCTATTAAGCCTTCATTTTCCTACCGAATCCTTCAAATTAACACACCAACATGGATGATCAACCCACCACCGGTCAACCTAGACCTGCAAATCTACCCTAAAGCAACTACTCCAACCAACGCGTACCGGCAGGAATTCCTGAGACTACTCGAGGAAGAATATTTAGAGCACCGCCACATATACACTGACGGCTCCAAAACCGCGGACGGAGTGGGAGCTGCCGCTGTGTGCGGGGACACCTCACTCTCGGCCACCCTCCCACAAGAGGCCTCCGTATTTTCTGCGGAGTTTCGCGTACTCGAACTAGCCGTCTCTATTGCAATAACACATCGCTTCCCCAAATACGTCGTATTCTCAGACAGTCTCAGTGTCCTCACCCAGCTTAAAACACTGCACTATGATCATCCAGTTCAAAGTAAAATGCATCACAATCTCTTTTTGAAATCCGAGACGGGTCAGGCAGTTGAATTCTGCTGGATCTCCGGACACGCGGGAATAAGAGGAAACGAACTTGCGGACTCGCTTGCTAAACTGGCATCTACTCACTTAGAACAATTTTTCGCAATACATTACCGGGACTGGTTCCCTATCATCAACTCCCATATAACATCCCGATGGGATAAAATGTGGCAACAGAGTGGACAAAAAAAAATGCTTGCAGTCAAACCCTCAGTCGAAGAACGGGAAACAAAGTTCACCAACAGAAAAGACCAAGTGTTCATCAACCGCTTGTGCACGGGACACACGTGGATAACTCACAGCCACCTGATGGATGTCGACATAAGACCAAACGCGCCACCTTGCCCCTGTTGTCACCAAGTGGCTATCAGCGTGAAACACTTACTGATGGATTGCAACGCACTCGCGGCAGCCCGACGAGCGTTCCTAAATCTCCTTCACCAACAGAAAAGACCAAGTGTTCATCAACCGCTTGTGCATGGGACACACGTGGATAACTCACAACCACCTGATGGATGTTGACATAGGACCAAACGCACCACCTTGCCCCTGTTTTTGATTTGATTTGGGCCTCATTTCCACCAGAGCCTCAACGTGAGTCATAATAGGCTCCCCCGTAGGGCTCGATGATCATTGATTCCAATAGGCTCGCACGCCTAGGTGTGCGAGGAAAGTACAAAACAACGCTTTTAACGTTAGAAATAAAGTGAAAATTTTAGCAATGTCAGACGCACGCTGGTGCGCAAAAGAAAAACGCTTACACGAAACGGACCTCCGCTTCCAATCCTTTTGAATTTGAAGAGTATATATACGCACTCAAGTGCGTACAGGTAGCATCAAGATTAGTACAAGGTCAGTGGCTGCACGGGCAAATTCAGCTCTGACAGAAACGCAACACAATATTTACAGCTACGCGGTTTGGTTGTTTAAGTACAATTTACTCATTTAGGTAAGATAAAGACTCAGATGAACCGAAACGAATCCTC
>SDVV010030413.1:0-11680 GCA_016164225.1 Gammarus roeselii
TATATATACAGTATATATATATATATATATACATATACCTCCTCGAATCGAATTCGACTAAAGCCCTTTGACTCAAAATTGGACTGTATCGATGTATGATATTGTCAACTGCAGATGATTCCGTCAAGAGCGGGAGGGAAATTGAAGCAGATTATTGGACGTCGAAAGTGGAAGTGTCGGGTGAATCGTACGTGAACCAAATCGATTGAGCCACCAAGTGGCTCACAATTGAACTTGAACTGAAACCAAAGGGCTGTAGGAGCCGCTTTCAAATGTGTACTGACAGCATATATCGCAGGAGTATTAAATTTGTTCATGCTTTTGTCGATAAAATTCTAGAAAAGTGTTACTTTTTTTTGGCATTTTAACAAGCAAAAAATATTTAACATTTTTTTAAGTTTGCGTATATCATGGTTTATCTGTAATGATGCCAGAGGGAAGAATCAGAGAGATGCTATGCTTCACAGATAATATGTACTAAATCTTCGTCAGCATAGCCTTTTCTGAAGACAACACATGCTACTTGAATTACTTATTAGTAACATTTTAGTAACATGTGTTAATAAATTTACATATGCATCACAGTGGTTAATAGATATTGTTGTATGATACTATATTATCTGGACGAAATATCTGTGTTATTCCATTGGTTGTTATTAGTTTATAAACAATAACGAAAGAATATAATTTTCATGAGCATTGACGTTTTTTTAATTATTAGACCCACAAACCATCTGTTCGTTTTATCGAAGTTTATTTGAGTCAAAGGAGTTCACAAGCATCGAGTGAAGTCTGACGTTGAATATATGTTTAATGCTGCCTTTAATACGGTTTGCATTAGGATCAATGGCACCCATTTGGGACACCATTTTCAGGCATCACTTTGCTGGTTCAACTTAAATTACCGAAACTCTCCGTTTCGAAATCTATTTGTTATATCAATATATTTTTGAAGCAGCATCGGCGTTCCTAATAACGTTCGTTTGCTACGAAAAATACTTCTGATGGAATGCAGGAGAAACACTATTTCCGAAAAATTAATTTGTGGCAGTATGTTTCTGAAACGGACGAATTGAATCAAAATGCGAAAGGAGTATCTGATTTTTCTCAAGGTCATTGGATTTGTTATAAATTACTACAAGGCAGATGTCAGATATACCTGACATTTATTGTACCCTCGAATTTGTACCTATATTTAGATATGGAATAAGTCGTACATGTATTTTCATGCTTTGTGTGGCTCAATTCAATATGACGTTATGATATGCTAGTTGAAACAAATTCTAACACTGACCTGATTTTAATTTTTAATTCTTCTGAATCGCTCCAATTCATAAAATTCAAGTTAGAACAATTGCCACTGCATTGTTAGTTAGTAGTATTTCAGTTAGAACCATTATCAGTGCATTTTACGGCATCAGTTGATTTCAACTTGCTAAATGATGTTGGGCGGATACTTGGAAAGGAGTCTTGATTGTTCTCATCATATCCAAAAAAAATCGTTGCTTCAGGTGAAGGGCTACTAAATACTGTTCGGGGAAGTAGTAGTATATCCAAAGCAACTGAAATTTGCCGATATCTTTATAAACAATATTGCAGAGATTTTGAAGTATATTTTTCAGATGCAAAACCTATCAACAGATAAAAATAAATCACGCCTCTCACCGTATATAGTTCCTTGTGAGATAAGTACGACACCTGTTCAGAGGCATTCAGAGCTAGATGTAGCGAGATAACCCTCATTTTCGAGGTTGCAACTTGCATACAAACATATCAATTGAATGTTGCAAGAGGTCCTTACCATAATGACCTGCAATCCTGCGTTCCTTCCATAGTTTGAATAAAACTTAGCCAAGGCAGCAGCGTTCATCTCAAGCGAGATGAACGATGAATGTTTCTGTTGAATAATCTTCCTCAATTTTTATATCTGAACCACGAGAACTATAGCCAGTCACCAGGTGACAATGATGTTTATTTAACCAGTTAAACAAATGTTTCCGGGGAAGAGTGTGAGAGAAAAAAAACACCACCAACTCTGACTGACGTGATTAAACACTTTAGAATGTTTCATGCTTTTCCCCTATTCGGCGACAGCAAGGAACGTTCTAAAGGCTTAACTGGCTGTGGGGGGTCATTTTCCACAAACTGTCTCGGAAAGGACATGACTAGGAGCAAGTTTGTTTTACAAATAACCGTGTCAGAGACAGGAGTTTGAAACAGAAGATTCATCAATATTAACCGAAGAATACGCACGGTGATTGGTGTGATGGATATAATCGTCCTAGTTCTTGAAATGGTGGTGAGAGCAGGATTTTGAGTAACATGAGTAAAGTTGAGATGATTAACAAATTATTGTAATGTTGGTAGTACGCACGTATTAAACGTGTTCATATGTCAAAACATTAACATACAATTCTATTTGTTATCATCACCGTTCCTTTACCAGGTAGGACTTTTGAAGTTACTCTACGGAAATAAAGGCCATGATTTAACTAACTATGTGTTGATGCTGAACATATTCGAAAAGCCAGATTGGTGAGAGAAGCAGCATGGTTCAAACAATCATTTGTGAGTCCTTGCCTATTTTTTTTGCACGAGAGACAAGTAACAAATAGTATGGACATGTGCAACGCGATAATGAAGACACATTGACCACCTCATAGTTCTCACATTCACATTCAAGTCATTTACATTTTCCTCAGCCAAACATGGCTACCTCCTCGATTAATGACGAGTTAAGAGAGAGTAGTTGCATGAATTAGATTGAAGGCTTCATCACACCGGGTCAAAAAGGAATGCCTATAATGTAACGAAGCTGGTGCCAGGCAGACTGGAAGAGCATGACGACTCTATCTGTTGGATGGAAGAACTCGACACGGAAAGGGTCTCTGAAATTGTATAATGTACCATGTTTGAAATGAAACAAGGCCTTATTAACAGTTACAGCGTGATATGAGATGATTCTTAGGTTGAAATTGTCAGTTCTGAACGCTTTATTTGTCTGACCTTGGGTGAGATAACTGTGCATGTTTATCAAAAAACATGCAATAAATACATTATATAACAGCCTTTTTATCGGGAAATTAGTCTATGCTCACGAAATGCCCCCCCAACGAAAAAAAAAATTAATATCGTGTACACATATATGTTATGTTTCCAAGAAAAGAAATATTGAACAAACACGAGTTGACTGATAATAGTTTTGGAAAAGGACGGGCTGTGAAGTCACGGTCGAGCATGAGAAAGAGTAGTAATGTCTTTTATGCTTTCACACCGAATTGCAACACTTAGATCGTTTGTACTCTCTAATGCGGTATTTTTTTATTCGAGTTAGTTACCTGACAGAATATATTTTAGGTGAGTACACCGTCAAAGTTGTCTGTTACGCAAGAAGAAAATGAAGTTGATTATTGATTTCAAAATGATTAAAAATGAATGAAAAAATAAATATAATTTGTTGCGACAATAAAATGAACATATGCAATCCTATGGACACCTCACTGACAAGATTCGGAAATATAAAGGGCTTTGTTTGGGACATCAATCACTTTAAGACATGCAAAACAGGCAGACATTCACTTACATGGCAGAAATATTTGAAATTGGTCGTTCCAATGAAGTTTGCAAAGAATGAAAACAATATTACCACAAATGATGATAAAATATTGGAAAAGGTACAGGGGACCTATTCATTGCGAATATAGTCTTAAACTGTTTCCCTAAATCCCCAGCTGTCGACATCCAATTAAAAGTTGGCGGGCACTTCCCTTCAAAATTCCCCTGGCTTAAGGAGTTGAGGTTTCTATTCCAGAGACAAATTCGTTGATGGGTATCGTTACAATGGAAGAACGGCGAGAATAAGTGCGAGAGAGAATGAGAGAATTAAACCTAGATTTCTACCTTTCCAACATCATTCTGATAAGTTCTATGTTATCTGTTTAAACATTTTTGAAAGCCCATATCAAGATGAAAAATCGAAAAAATATTACTGCAAAATGTTTTTATTTATTTTTTTGTTGAAAACATTTCGCCACTTCGGCGGCACAAGTCCTAACGTCATCTTTTCTTAGTAAAGGGGTGGATTAGTCTTCCGGTGTTTATCGAGACGGATTTTGAAGGTGTTTACGTAGTGTGGTAGACGGTTCCAAATTGTTGGTATCGGGGTAGACCGAATAAATTGTTGGTCCCGTGATTGGAAAGAAGTTATCAGCTATTGAAGTTCCAAATGGTTTTATCCGCGGTTTCTGCAGGCTATTTCTGTTCCACGTATTATAATTTCGATGGAAGAGGCTCTCTGGGATAGCTCTAGTTAACTGATGCAAGTTTTTTTCACAAGAAAGTGAAGATTTCTTTGAACAGCTTACAAACAATAACTTTGCGAGGCGGTCCGATAGCGTTTGAAAAAGAAAACAATAACAGACCCTGCTCTCTCCTGCCGACCTGATGCTCATCCAGCTCCTGCCAGCTGCTTAGAACGATCGTTTATCAAACCCATTAACTGATGCATCACTCACGACCTCGGGTGGAGTGAAGGCAGGTTCATGGGGTGTTCGTTGCGTTGCGTCTCATGAGTAGGATTGATGACAAACAATAATTCTTAGTTCTGATGACTGGTATGGAGAGCGATTGGCTTTGGAAGAACTCGTTTCGCAGCAGTCTTAAGGGGAGGTTTGAATGCAATCAATCCTTCGTTCTTGCGGCTGGTGGGGAGAACCACCGCCTCAGAGATTGCTCGTTACGCAACGTTTGATAGAGAGGTATGATGACCGTCAATCCTTCCTTTGTTCAGCTGTTGAGTTGAGCAGTGTAGGATAGCCTGCTGCAAATGTATGTGAATTTGATGAAATGACATACCTTTCACAGGTTGGGCGGGAAAATCTGGGGTGACTCCTAATACTGAGTAGTTGAGGAAATTTGTGTGAATGGAATGTATGATCATAAACACGATGACTTTTGTTAATGACTTCGAGTGTTCAAATGGATTTCATAATCAATTTCATTGTTTGTGGAACAGAGTTCACTGTTTTTTACAATAGTTTCATAAACGGTGAATGTGCAAATAAGAAATAAGTTCTTTATAGTTTCTAGTCTCATTTCAACGCAAAAAAACAGTAAATGAAAACCTCGTTTTCAATGGGGATAACTGATACAATTAAATATGATTCAACTTCCTTAAATAATAATTCACCACGAAAAGTTCAGCAAACACCTTATTGGAAGTCTTTGTTCACGTGGTATCCTCTAATGTTACAACTGTTCCTGTTCACCGTCGTTCAGAGGCTTTTTTTTACTGTCGTTCTGGGCAATATGTTCCCCGTCACCCTAGCCATCTTTTTACCGTCGTTCCGCGCCATCTATTCACCGTCGTTCAAATCCATCTGTTGCTGATATTGTCGAACGCCGCAAACGTTTAATTTTGCGTTGTGAGTTTGATGGAAACTCAAGACGGTAGATTCGTTGAGAGAAAATCGAATAAAACGAGTTCCAAGCAAAGTAATTCTGAAAATCGTTACTCACAAAGCCATGTTGGAAGAATCTTCTCAACAGGCGGTTCTAATAAAAGTACCGATATACTTCAAGCTCGCTGATAGCGAATAAAGCTCCCTTGGGGGACTCTAAATAAATTTTAGGTATAAAACCTTATGCGAATACGATCTTTATCTGATCTGTTTTTTTTTTGCCAAAGCGTTCGCATTACAGACTATTAGGCAAGCACAATTCAAAAATGAAATCGAGAAAGTTAATGCGTTCTGCAATCATAGAATCTCGTGAAGGAGGAATGGGCGTGATGAAACATTTAAGTATTACAAGTAGCCTTTATAATATTGCACCTGCTAAGATGCAGCTACTGTATCACATTCATTTTTAAGCACTTTTCTTCACATTGTTTTCCACCAATTTCGGAGAAACAATAATGACATTTTTGATTGAATTGACCTCACAAGTTGAGTTAAGTTGAGTTAAGTTGAGTTAAGTTGAGTTAAGTTGAGTTAAGTTGAGTTAAGTTGAGTTAAGTTGAGTTAAGTTGAGTTAAGTTGAGTTAAGTTGAGTTAAGTTGA
The DNA here is from genome assembly GCA_016164225.1 of Gammarus roeselii. Lineage (NCBI taxonomy): Eukaryota > Metazoa > Arthropoda > Malacostraca > Amphipoda > Gammaridae > Gammarus > Gammarus roeselii. The sequence continues at coordinate 6,060 of SDVV010030413.1, forward strand.
GTTAAGTTGAGTTAAGTTGAGTTAAATTGAGTTAAGCGACAAATTGTAACAACACTACAACCAGATTATTTTGAATTTGAGGTATTTGAAGCCATTTCGGAGAAAAAATATATCGTATATTAAATGCTAAACTTATATGTAGACATAAAAATACAGGTACAGACGGGAAGACGAATCGCTTAGAATCGATTTGCCGACGACAAGCCGCTCGCACAAGCCCCTACACACAAACACCAAAACTTCCACTCTAAGCGCTAAAGGGTGCGGTCGAGGTCCACGATTTGAACAAATTAAATATGGCATTGCAGCAAGTAACACCTACTATTTACACTGTTTTTTGGGTTGACAACAGAATGAAATGGCAAACGAAATATGAAGTACATGCAAATAATTTATTTTATGAATATATAGTTCTGGAATTTATAAAAAATGAGTAGAATTCCTCATGGATGCTTCCAAATATTATTGTAATAAATAAAAGTAGTGGTGAGGCTTTCAAGAACCGTTTGTGTTTCGTAGTGGGAGTATAAAGTATTCTGCATGGTAAAATCGTTTGATCCTTTTCATGTAAACAGGTGAACGAAATCGCCAATGATACATAAAACTGGTGCAATTACTTGATATTACGAATTATATACACTATTGACAATGTAGGCCTACTCAACCGATTTTGTTTGAATCTTGATGCTTGAAAGTATTCGTTCCAAAGTAACTTTTAGCATGTGAACACCATGTAAAATCTGCTCAGTTTTTCGGATGAAACTTATTTAATTGACGGGTTTAACCGATTGCTCGTCATCAGGTTGTTTCTATAAAACTTCCAGAGACTCTTCTTCATAAGTCAAAAACCTTTGAGTAATAACTAAGTACAGAGAAGGAGCTTTCGAAATTTTATTAATATTTAAATTAAACAGAAACATTGCACTTGGAAAACGGCAATGTTCTTCTTAGTCGGGGAAATTTAATATGTGTTTTCCTTTATTAATATCACGTTCACTTCAATGTACGACAGGTTTGGGTATTATTTGCAGCAGAGGGAAATATTGATGCAGTGTAAATAATCAACATTTTATGTGAATCCTTTGATATCGTGACTCTGACCATTGAGCAAACAGGTCCAATAGTCGAAATTGCAACTGATGTTGCCATGTTTCGATATGTCGGATGTTATCCGGTAGTGAATTGGCTGAAAACATATTGCCATGTTTTGAAATGTCGGATGTTATCCGGCTATGAACGGGCTGGAAACGTGCTGCCATGTTTGGATATGTCGGATGTTATCCGGCTGTGAACGAGCTAGAAAAATGTTGCCATGTTCAATATGTCGGATCTTATTCGGTAGTGAACGGGCTGGAAACATGTTGCCATGTTTCGATACGTCGGATGTTATCCTGTAGTGAACGGGCTGGAAACATGTTACCATGTTTCGATATGTCAGATGTTATCTGGCTGTGAACGGGCTGGAAACATGTTGCCATGTTTCGATATGTCGGATGTTATCCGGCTGTGAACGGGCTGGGAACATGTTGCCATGTTTCGATACGTTGAATGTTATCCGGTAGTGAACAGGCTGGAAACATGTTGCCATGATTCGGTATGTCGGATGTTATCCGGTAGTGAACGGGCTGGAAACATGTTGCCATGTTCGATATGTCGGATGTTATCCGGTTGTAAACGGGCTCGAAACATTAATGCACAGCAGATCGATCATGACTACCTCTTTTCAAGATATGGTCTGTGGGGCGATTCCTGGGATTATGTGAAAGTAGACGAACGTTTTCTTAACCTTGATTCGCACGACGTTTAAGTGCGCTCATATCTCATCCCAATGACCATTGATGGCCTCCAACGATCTCAGCTGAATTCGTATGTGTCACGGAATATATACGAAGCCTTGTTAACATCAGACTGTACAATGGGTTATTGCTCATCATAAGAAACCGTATGAGTGTAGTAATAACAGGTTGAATACGCCGCGAATAGCGTGTGCATGAGTAATGACAAATTGATAAACTTCCACTCGGAATCACTTTTCGCTCTACATTCAAAGATTACTCAATCACAATATCAATGCAGTTGTCTAGTTTTTATTACGTCAACATTAAGTCCATATCACTGCGAAATATTAGGTGAACATGTACAAGTTTGTATAATTATATGTTACCTGGCTCGCAGTAACCAAATAGAACACAACCTTATATTGTTATAACTTTGGTTGCCACTACCAAAACATTGGTTGCCATTACAAAAACCTATGTTGACACAACCAAAACATTGGTTGCCACGACCAAAACCTTGGTTGCCACTACCAAAACCTAGGTTGCCACGACCAAAACCTTGGTTGCCATTACCAAAATCTTGGTTTTCACTACCACAACACTGGTTGCCACTAATAAATCGTTGATACATAAGTAAAAGGGTGAAAAACAGAGTGCATGACAACGTTAAAAAAATGTCTTGAGGAGAAAAAAATACTGGGCTCAATTGTTAGGGATATTCTTGGAGCGGACGAGGGAGCGATTACTCATGGGGAAATATAACACTAATATCAATTGTTAAATATTGCGTTATCAATATGAATTTACAGTTTTTGAGTTTCAATGTCCAGTTATTCATCAGTTCCCTATTGGTGTGTTGGCTGGCAATTATTCACATTTGCATAAACTAATTTTGTGACTACTTGTAGCGATCTTGAGTTAGACATACCGTTGATTTCATTTTTTTTTGTTTTTTGTGGGAATTAAATCAACATACTGATTGCAATCTGTTTGAGTGTTTTGAAATCCATCTTCCACACTTGCTGTCTTCGTCAAGCGTGCCGGACCTTTATCAAGCGAGCAAGATCTTCTGCCGGATCAACCACAAAGATGGAACCTTCGGCTCTCATTGAGCTATATGAGTAGACTTTTTTTGCGTGTCAAAAGAGTTTTCGAACCAATATTATAACTATTATATGACTTACTATGAAAAAATCATGGGTCATTGAAGTTTTTCCTTGACATGTCCTGTACACATAAAAGATATAAACCAAATCTTTGTCATCGTTTCGATCTTCGATTCATCACTTCATCACTCATCACTTCGATCTCCGACTCATTGCTTTTTTGAAGCAAGTGGCGCCTCTATGAAAATGAGACCGCACCGTCACTACATTCACGAACAAACTAGTTCCTTGTATTTTATTAGGTCATGAGCTTTTTTCAATATATTTTCAGCACACTAGTTGCGACTCATTGCGGAATAATGGAGGCAGCATCCCCAATTGCTGTCACTGAGTTGCAGGTTTCGCTCGCATCTTGGCGAAGCATTTCTGCACCAGTACGGTGGGTTTCACAATAATAATGGAAGTTAGAGAGACTGGAAGTTAGAGAGACGTTTGAAGATGGATGTGACAAGTGAGCACTCAACCGGAATACTTCACCAAGGCATGTCAGCCAGTCAAATTCATCCTAAGCGATGCTAACTATTTTTAGAACAATATACAATATTTATGTTCGACAAGTGTTTGTTTTACCAAAATTGATTGAAGTAAGTTACTGCGGGCCTATTTTCCATACGTCCCAAGCTAGGCAAAGTCAGACCAACATCTAAACTATAATTGTGACACTTTCGTAATAATATTATCCGTGGTTGTATTTTCGGTTTGTTTTATGTCCTCACGGTTTCGCTTATCAGTCACAGGAACTCATATGAAAAAATGCCTGGCTGTTCATCACCTGCTGACAAACAACTGACATAACACACTCCCAAACAGAACGAACTTTGGACTAGTTTGTTCACCGACCAAGTTAAGACTTATGACAGGAAGGTGGGAGAGGAAGGGACAGTTCCCAAGAACTATGCACTTCGAACAGCATCATTTTGGGCACATAAATAGATTGTAGCCAGCAATTACTAAAGCGACAGAAAATGACTAGTTTGTCAGATGCAATTTTATAGGTTCGTTACAACTACCAAAAAAATCAACAAATTTACTGTAAAAATACCTTTTAACTACGGTAAAATTAGGAAATTATTTATTTAGATTTTGTTTTCGGGCCCTACAACTCTGAAATAAATCATTTATAATTCCCGAGAATTGTCTTATATTGTAGTATGAGGACTTTTAATTCTGTTTTTCATTATTCTGTTCAAACGAGAAAAAATATACAGTTTGAGTACCGTGAATCATATAATATATATTCCATATTATGTATATATATACAATTTTGCATTACAAAATAAATCTTCATGGCATCTCGACATGATGCGTTATGATTATTAGCTTCCATTATTATTATAAATTGTATTGACGGTGTAGTTCTATGTTGCAATTGTCGAATTATGAGTAATTAAAGTTAACTAATACCTTTCTATACGGTATACCATTTATTCTGTTCCACCGCATACTCAACACCAGACAACCAACCCGCCGTATGGCTTTTTATTATTAGGATCAAATGCTAGAACAAGCAAATTTGATGAGCAAAATAGACTAAGGAAATGAATCGGCAAAAAATATACAATAAGGTTGAGTGGAACATTGTTTTATTAGGCATGGTCATGTGGGCATGAACATCAATTTATTTCTAGTTATATAAATAATTCGCGCTGCATTGGAAATTCACAAAACTTTTGTTCGTTTCACGTCTAATGTTAAATTGTCCTAAAAACTTCGTTTACTACATTTAATTATTTTTCCCTAAATACTGAACCACAAACGAGTCCAACATAATATATCTACACGAACCATGTTGTGTAACACAGAAATTGAATTACAATAAATGAGACGTTCAATTTGAACAAACAACTTTAATACGGGAATAATAAATATTGAATCCTCGTAGTTTTATTCATATTTAACCGCTCCCATTTATAGGGACCAAACAAGTTGTCCAACCTCTCCATGCATATGCAATACATTTTGTTTCCCATGGTTGTAATTACACTAAAATATTGTTTAATATGTGTTATAGCTTCCTTCTGTTTTTAACTGCCCAATGTCCAAAATTCAATAGTCTGTTCATATATAATTCGTATAAATCAGAATCGAAATCAAATCTCGGAAAATAAATTGTTAACTAGAAAATAAACATTATTGTTGATACAAACATTGTCCCATACGCTGACGTTGATTGTGTCAATAAGTGTCTACAAGACAGACACGGCCTTGTCCTCATGAGATCCACTGCTCTGACACCGGAATCACAGGTGACGCAATCCATTTCTTCCCTCTGTAGACAGCAACTTTTCCCTTTCTGGATAAGTTTAATTGTCACAGGATGTTCCATGGCATCGGTTTCCTTGATTGTAGACATTTCTTCCAGGGAACTTCGCTCAAGGAGAAGGGAATTTCATTTCATCAGAAGACTTTGTAATATATTGAAAAGATCGAATGAACCGTTGACGTAACTAGAAAAACACGATTTACAATGAGGTACAAATCGGCACGCTATGTGGTTCATATCATGATGTTAATCATCAGCCAATAAACGGGATCAAACCCGTCAGCATATAAACGTAAGAAGTATCATCATTCTGCTCGAAGGAAAATACAATGGAAAGTAATTAAAAGACATATTGCTCGGTGACACAAACAATCAATCTTCGAGAGATAGCCTTGTAGTTTTAGATTCCTATAT
>SDVV010030414.1:0-11680 GCA_016164225.1 Gammarus roeselii
TATAAATATAATGTCTATAGGAATAGTATGGTTTATCAGTTTGGTAATTGCAGGGTTGATTTTTGTATTGGGGTTGATGCGGCAGCTTTGCTACAAGATTCTGTCTACTCCATAACGCCCTTTCCAGTTTTGAACCTGATATATCGGTGTAACCATTAATCTGCATGTTCCAAATGGACCGTTATCAAGCGTATGTAGACTATTCGAGTAGTCATATCTCAATTTTTTGTATAGCGAGTTTCGGTTGTATGCCATAAAGCGAGAGTAGCTGAACGATATGGATTTATCGTAAGTTTTTATATTGTGTTATGTATTCATAGTAATGATCGGTCGATATATGCTGAATTTGTATTGTTTTCGGAATTTTGAATAGCTGTCTCATACAGTTTTGGAATTTTTAGGATACTTAAGGTTGGCATCTTACATGTAACACAATATTTTAGGCATAATTGGTCAGTTATTGTATAATTTTGATGTTTTTTTGTATATATCACAATCTGTTACGAATATGCCGTGGGTACTATAGTTAAAGAAGATTGGATTTTACCCCTGTTTTGGACTGCGTTGAACATAATCTTCCATCAGAGTTGCATATACCATAGCGTGCTCCTGTAGAAGTATTAAACATCATTTACTATAGGTTTCAGTTATGTAAATCAGTCACATGTTTTGGCAACTTATACACGTTTGTTGTTTGGTAGGTTACATTTAATTTTTTTTTTCTCGTACATCGTGGTTTTTAATGTATGTTTTGGGTATGGTAGAGAATTGATCGTCTTATTGTATTATAACTTGATCGTTATGTATATTTCATTCCGTTTTATGTGTTCACTGTAGAGTTTCATTTTCAATGCAAGGTATTGAATATTTTGAACAATTATTTAAATATTACTATATATTACGCTTTTATCCTCAATGTAGAACATTATTTCAGGTATAGTTTAGTTACATGTTTTATATTTTAGTGCCCTATGAAAATTTGCATTCTGTTACAAAGATTGAAGTGAAGAAATATAGCTATAAAAGATTCGATTTGTATCAAGCTTGGTCTTATTGTTTGTTTATGTATATTTAGTGTAGGAAGATACTTCAATGTTTTGGAGGAGTTAGAGGAGTCCTCTAGGCAGAAGCTCGGGGCGTTTATGTTTATTTGTATAAGTAGACCGTTTTACTATAAAAGATATCTACATATATCATAGTTTTTATTGTTAATTAGAGCAGAGTAGAGAATTACGTAGTTATTTTATTTGTGTTGAATGATTTTTCCACGATAATCATATGAATATATATCCATGAGGTGTAAAATCCGTATTGCTTCTGTGTAGAATTTCGTCATTAAACCCTAGCAAGTGTATAGTTTGATGTTTTAAAAGACGATTTACTGGATGGATTGATGGTCATTTTGAGTTCATCCAAGTTCAACGTGAATTTAAAAGTTCTTGTGGATGTTGGACTTAACTTCCATGGGTTTGTTAGAGAGGTTATGCACCGAGCTGATGGTCTTTGTAGCGATGTACTTAGGTTGTCAGTGAACAGAAGCCCAGGGCCACAATCTTTGTGACACATGCCAGGCTCATTTGTGACAACTGTACCTGTGTATAGATTTTTGGTTATGTCTAGGATGTGACCTTGCTCGAAGCTGTTCAGAGATAGTGGACTAAAGATATGCATGCTTTGTCTGAGGTATTGTACCATGACTGGCTGTCGCCTCTAAATTTGTCAAACATCAGGGGTAGCTTGCTGAGAAGTGACCTAATAAAGCATTGTAGAGTACTGTGTTGTGTTACAGAGAGCCTTGATTTCTCCCATTATAGATATTATATCTTAGAAAAGTTTAGGAAATTTTCAGATTGAACGGGTATTGTAGTTTTAGTACTTTATTACGCTTGAACTCAGTATTTGTTTAACTGTCAGATATTTTTTTCCGAATGGTTTTCATGTTAGTATATGATCTTAGTCCTGTTTCAATTCACCTCAGGAGTTTATGTAGGGGGTTATTTCACTTATATCTATTACAAGATCGGTAATGTACTTCGGCATCATGTACTGATTGACTCGGTTTCGCATGCTACACCGGGAATGACTATAAAGGGACATCATTATGAGATTTTATTCCATACACCTTCCATATTGGTGTACGATTTATCATCTGGGGCATGGTAGGATACACCATATATCATACTCAATCGATGTTGCTTAGACCATACTAGAGAAGCTTACTTACCTATTTTATTTGTTGATATACGTTTTTGAACGGTTATCACAGGAATATAACTGTATTAGATATACATTCTCCTAATTTCATGTAGTTTTGGGTATAAATTCACATAATTGGATGCAGTGACACAAAATATTGGTATGTTTTACATCCTGATGTTGGATCTGTGATACTGTTTTGAGTTATCGTAGAGAACTAATCAGCCGAATTTGAATAAATTGTTACTGTTAAAATACTCCATTAGCTTAATGTAGACCTCAGTTAGGTTATTTGCTCGCATGTTTTTACCAGATTCTTAGTCCCTCAAGTCTATCTTTTATAAATGAAGGTTGACCGTTCACAGTTTGTACAGTTAGAAATTATTGACTAATTCAGCCTTTGTTGTGAAATTTCACTCCAATTCAGAATATCTGACTTATTCGAGCATTCACTATATCCACTCTTGCATTTTTTAGTATAGGTTTATAATGTAGAGGGGCCGTAAACCAAACCCATCCTAGCCTATTCTAACTTAATCTAACCAATAGTTATATATTTTTTTCTGCTTCATATTCATGTTAGGTATTTTCTTCATTGATTTAGATTTCATTCATATAAAATCTATCCACTTGGCTCTTTAGTTTTACCAATATTTAGCAGTTTGTGTACATACATTGGAACATTGATTCACTTTGCTTATTACAAGTCCAGTAACATCGATTAGTTCCAAGTAATGTTATTAGGTGTTCGTTCAAAACGGCTATGTATGTTGCTCGCATATATCAGTGTTGGTTTTGTTTGTTAAAGCGTTGGTAATAAATTTACTGCTATTTTAATTTTGTTTGCCCTCAATTTTATTTGGCTTGCAAGTTTTATGCATGGTTTTACCGTCAGAATATATATATTTTTAATTTTGGAGTTGTTACTCCAACTATTTTCGTCTATTGTAACGAATATTGAATAAATTCACTCCAACATTTTACTTCAGATTGGTGATGTAAGGTCCGCAGTCAACAAGATATAGGATATAAATCATGCCTAACGTACATAATTAGCGAAACATATAACAATGTACGACAACATAGATCAAATATCAATTATTGCAAAAAAGGGTTGCCATACACTTCCAGATGTATCCTAACCTAATCTAAACAATACATGTATATTTTTCCGTTTTCATACCTATGTTAGGAATTTTCTTCATTGATTTAAGCTTTATTCAAATCAAATATATCCACTTGACTCTATAATTTACCAATCTTTAGCAGTTTGTGAACAAACATCTAAAAAAATCACTTTGCTTATTACAAGTCCAGTAACATCGATTATTTTCAAGTAATGTTGTTAGGTGTTCGTTCAAAACGGTTATGTATGTTGCTCGCATATATCAGTGTGGGTTATGTCTGTTAAAGCGTTGGCAATGAATTTACAACTATTTTTAATAGGTTTACCCCCCAATCATAACTGATTAGCAAGTTTTACGTATGGTTTTACTGTTAGAATATGATTTTTTGTTGTAATTTTGGATTTGTTGCTCCTACTATTTACGTCTATTATAACGAATATTGAATAAATCCTCTGCAACATTTTACTACAGATCGGTGATGTAAGGTCCGCGGTCAACAAGATCTAGGATATAAATCATGCCTAGGATACATAATTAGCGAAATATATATAAATGTACGACAACATAGATCAGATATCAATGATTGCATAAAAGGTTGCCATACAAAGCCAGACGTATTAATACCTAGGCAACCTAACCTAACCAGCCTCACCAGTAATCATCTATTTAAATTCAAGTTCGATGAGTATTTATGATATTTAGTCATTTTTGATGTGCGAAATACATATCAAATCCCTCGACATGGATCTATTTTACATAGTTGTGGTTGATATTACAAATCATGTACACACATACACACTCACATTTATACGTATACACAGGGTCGGTGCCGGCACCATGTAGGAACATACAGGGTCGGTGCCGGCACCGGGGTTGTCACCATAAAGGCATATACAGGGGCGGTGCCGTCCCCGGTGCCGGCAAAATGCTGATATATACACGTTTATACGTACATACAGGGTCGGTGTCGCCACTGGTGCCGGCACCATCTAGGCATGTACAAGGTCGGTGCCGGCACCGGTACCGGCACCATGCAGATATACACACATTTATACGTATATACAGGGTCGGTCACCATCTGTTGCATTTTACCTATGATCTGTGATTTCTATTAGAACTAAGTGCTCTGTTTTTTTGTGACAAGATATTTAATGTGGATCAGATTCCCGTCATGTTTTGTAAAAAGATCTAGTCATCCTAACTTAACCAAATTTACCCAATCCTAACCTAACCTAATATAATCTAACCAAGAATTTTTTGCTATCGATCGAGATTTATGCTTACATTTGATATTCAGTAATTGATTTATGCTCCATACATATCCACTTGGCTTTACATTTTGATCTTTCATTTTCATTTTTAATACAATCACCCAATTTTGATTGAGTAAATTACATCGTTTGTTTGATTGTTATAGATATTTCACAATTTTTTTTTAGTTTAACACAAATTTACATCACTTCCACCAATGGTATTCGTACCCAGCCTAACCTAACCTATCTTACCCATGCTTATGTAATTTTTTTCGGTCATTGATTTATACTGTATGCATATTCCCTTTTCTCTCCATTTTATCTATCATTAGCAGTTCGAATACACTCTTCCAATTTTGATTTACCATTTTCCGTCCATTTTTCATATGTATATTATGTCATTGTTTGAATGTTATAGGTATTTTTGATTAATTATTTTTTTCGTGAGATTTATGTTAGAGCGTCGTTTGATACCACCCATGTCTTGCTTTTCTAACTCTGTATTTGTCATAGGTAGACTGAATTATACCAAATTTCTAGTCGGGGCTCGGGGATGATACAAGATGATGGTCTTGTTAAAGCTTCCACTAGTCAACCAAATTAAAACTTATTTGTCATCGTTCGGTATTTTTCGTGCTCACGTATGATATTCAGTCTTTGAGTTTGAATGTTTGGATCTTTGACATATAAAATATCTCCACTTGGCTCTACCTTTTGATCGCTCAGTTGCAGTTTGAATTCACTCTTTCAATTTTGACTGAGTAAAGACACCAATTTAAAGCTTTGATCTGTTGGATTTTTACAGGTTATTCATATTATTTTTTTATTTGACTCGAATGTCACATCACTTTCGCCTGTATGTTATTCGTACCCACCCTAACATAACATAAGCTATTTTAACCATGAATTACGTTTTTTTACAAAAAGTATTCATGATTATGTATGTTGTTTTATCGATTGTTTTATGCGTCCTACATATGAAGCTCTCCACCCGGCTCTATATATCAGTTACACCTAGATTATCGCAGATATCGCTCATTTTTAAACGTAGATTGTTTGAATGTTATAAGTAATTCATATTCGTCACCAGTTTCATACAACGGACACATGGTCTCACACTCTTTTTTTTAATGTTTTATTCAACATCTTCTGGCAATACACCCTCTAACGCCTTACACCTATTTCTGGACCATGACTTTGTTGAAGATGATGTCATAAATTACTTGTCGATTTATTTTTATATGATATTGTTTGTTTTCTGCAAATTTAGTACACACCCCTTTTCTTCCACTATTATTGAATACGCCAAATCAAGCTATACATTATCTTCCTCAACAGTATCACAACGTCAACGTTGTGTTTGTACATGGGTATGTTCAAGCGAATGTGCGTGTATATGAGTTCAAAAAAAATAAAGAACAAAATTTAAAACTCAAAATTTCAATAAATTTTCAAATTTTCGAGACCCGGACCTTACATTAGAAGCCAACTGATCACTTCAATAGACCGACCTAACTCAGTTATAATTCGAAAAATTTGAAAGCTTATTGAAATTTTGAATTTTAAATTTTGTTATTCATTTTTATTAACTCATATACACGCACATTTGCTTGAACATACACAAATATACATACAAGAACATACATACAAGATAGGGTATAGCTTGAAATGGCGTATTCAATAATAGTGGAGAAATGGGGGGGTTGTACTAAATTTACAGCAAACAAACAAAGTTGAATGAAGATAAATCGGCTAGTAATTTATGACATCATCTCCAACAAAGTCATGGTATACTTTATAAAACTAGTGAAGTTGAATATGAAAAGAATAGATGAAATACGTTACAGGGTGTAGTGCCAGAAGATGTTGAAGAAACATTAAGAAAACCCAGTGTGGGACCATGTGTCCATTTGTGTGCAACTGGTGACGCATTTGAATTTCTTATAACATTCAAACAATCTACGTTTAAAAATGAACTATAATTGCTAAACGATATAGGTAGATAGTGACCATGCAAATATATAATCTAGGTGTAGCGGATACATAGTACCGGGTGGAGAGCTTCATAAGTAAAACGCACATGACAGTTAATAAAACAACTTACATCAGCATGAATACTTTGTGTAAAAAACACGTTATTCCTGGTTAAAATAGGATAGGTTATTTTAGGGTGGGAACGAATAACACACAGGTGAAAGTAATGTAATTTTTTGAAAAAAATCAAAAATAATTTGAATTACCTGTAACATTCGAACAAATCAAAGCTTAAAATTGGGGTCTGTACGCAATCAAAATTAAATGAATGAATTCAAACTGCAACTGAGCGATCAAAAGGTAGAGCCAAGTGGAGATATTTGATATGTCAAAGATCCAAACATCCAAACTCAAAGACTGAATATCATACATAAGCACGAAAATCTCGAACGATGATACATAATTCATGGTTAGGTTGACTAGTGGAAGCTTTACCATGAATATCATCTTGTATCATCACCGAGCCCCGACAAGAAACTTGGTATAATACAGTGTACCAATGACAAATACAAAGCTTGAAATGCAATGCATGGGAGGTATCGAACGACGCTCATACATAAATCTCACGAAAAAAATTATTAATAAAAATTACCTATAACATTCAAACAATGACATAATATACTTTTAAAAAATGGATGAAAATGGTAAATCAAAATTGGGAGAGTACATTCAAACTGCTAATGATAGAAAAAATGAAGAGAAAAGTAGATATGTATACAGTATAAATCAATGACCGAAAAAAATAACAAAAGCATGGTTAAGATAGGTCAGGTTAGGTTTGGTACAAATAACAAAGCTGAAAACTCAGAAATAATACGAAATATCTATAACAATCAAACAAACGAGGTAATTTGATCAATCAAAATTGTGGGAGTGTATTCAAACTGCAAATGATAGATCAAAATGTAGAGCCAAGTGGATATGTATAGAGCATAAATTAACGACTGAATATCATACGTAAGCATAAATCTCGATCGATAACAAATAACTTTTGGTTAGATCAAATTAGGTTGGGTTGGGTTAGGCATGGTTAGGTTGGGATGACTAGATCTTTCAACCTAACATTACGTGAATCAGATCCACATTAAATATCTTGTAACAAAAAGCAAAAGACTTAGTTCTAATAGAAATCACAGATCAAGGGTGAAATACTACAGATGGTGACCGTCCATATATATGCCTACATGTTGCCGGCACCGGTGTCGCCACCAACAATGTATATGCCCACATGGTGCCGGCACCGACCCTGTATATACGTTTAAATGTGTGTATATCTGCATGGTGCAGGCATCGGTGCCGGCACCGACCCAGTATATGCCTACATGGTGCCGGCATGGTGCCGGCACCTACCCTGTATATGCCTACATGGTGCCGCCACCGATGCTAGCACCGACCCTGTATATACGTTTAAATGTGTGTATATCTACATGGTGCCGGCACCGACCTTGTATATGATTATATGGTGATGGCACCGACCTTGTTCCTGCCTACATGGTGTTGGCACCGATGCCAGCACCGACTCGGTTTATACGTATAAATGTGTGGATGTGTGTACATGGTGTTTGATATCACAAAAAAAAATTAAACGGGTCCATTTGGAGTGATTTGATTTGTATATCTCACAAAAAATACCAAATATTATAAATAACCATCAAACTTAGATGAAAATATGTAATTATTGATGAGGTAGGTTAGGTTAGGTTGCCTAAGTATTATTACATCTGACAGTGTATGACAACTCTTTTTGCAATCATTGATAATTGATCTATGTTGTCGTACATTGATATATAGTTCGCTAATTATGTACTTTAGGCATGATTTATATTCTAGATCATGTTGACTGCAGACCTTACATCACAGATCTATAGTAAAATGTTGGAGTAGATTTATTCAACATTCGTTATAATACACTGAAATGGTAGGAGCAACAAATCAAACATTACAACAAAAAAATCATATTCTAACAGTAAAACACTTCATAATACTTGCTAACCAATTAAAATTGGGAGCAAACATACTAAAAATAGCTGTATATTCATTGCCAACGCTTTAACAAGCATAACCAACACTGAAATATGCGAGCCACATATATAACCGTTTAAAACTCTACAGCCTACTAGCGAGCGAACATATAACTTTACTTAGAACTAATCGATGTTCCTGGACTTGGAACATGCAAAGGTAAAAACTATAAATGTATTTACACAAACTGCTAAAGATTGGTCGACCAAAGAGCCAATTGGATAGATTTGATATAAATAATGCTTAAATCAATGAAGAAAGTACCTACCATAAGTATGAAAACGGGAATAATATATATAACTCATGGTTAGATTAGGTTAGAATAGGTTAGGAGGGGTTAGGCTTACGGCTCCTCTACATTATAAACCTATACTAAATAATGCCAGAGTGGATAAAGCGAATACTCGAATAAGAAAAATATTCTGAATTGGAGTAAGAATATCTCTTAACAAAGCCTGAAATAATTAATAATTTCTTACTGTACAAACTGAAAACGACTAACATACATTTATAAAAGATAGACTTGAGGGACTAAGAATCTAGTAAAGATATGCGAGCAAATAACCTAACTGAGGTCTACATTAAACTAATGGACTATTTTAACAATAACAACGTATCCAAATCCCGTCCATTAGTTCTCTACGATAACTCATAACAGGATCACAGATCCAACAACAGGAGATAAAACATACCAATACTTTGTGCCACTACATCCAATGATGTGAATTTATACTCAACACTACATGAAATAAAAATAATGTATATCTAATACAGTTATATCCCTATGATAACCGATCATAAAAGTATACCAACAGATAAATAAGCTAAGTAAGTTTCCTTAGTATGGTCTAAGCAACATTGATTATGGATGACATACTGTGTATCCTACCATACCCCAGATGATAAATCGTTCACCAATATGGAAGGTGTATGATCAATCAATACAAGATGCCGATGTACATTACCGATCTTGGAATAGATATAAGTGAAATAATCCTGTGCTTGAACTCCTGAGGTGAATTGAAACAGGACTGAGATCATATACTAACATAAAAACATACGGAAAAAATATCTGACAGTAACAAATGATAAGTTCATGCGTAATAAATAATAATACTACAATACCCCTTTAATCTGAGAAATTCATTAACCTCACTAAGATATAATATTTATTAGAGGACAAATCAAGGCCCTCTGTAACACAACACAGAAGTCTACAATGATTTATTAGGTCACTTCTCAGCAATCTACCATTGATTTGTTACAGTTGGAGGAGAATGCCAGTCGCTGTACAATACCTCAGACAAACCATGCATCTGTTTAGTTCATTATCTCTGAACAGCTTCAAGCAAGGTCTGATACCTGACATAACCAAGAATTCATACACAGGTACAGTTGTCAAGAATGAGCCTGCCATAAGTCACAAAGATTGTGGCCCTGGGCTTCTGTTCACTGACGACCTAAGTAAATCACTACGTAGACCATCAGCTCGTCACATAACCTCTCTAATAAACCCATGGAAGTTAAGACCAACATCCACAAAAACTTACAAATTCTCATTGAATTTGGATGAACTCCAAATGATCACCAATCCATTCAGTGAATCGTATTCTAAAACGTTGAACTATACACTTGCTAGGGTTTAATGACGAAATTCCACAAAGATTCAGTACGGATTTTACACCTCATGAACTATATTCCTATGATTATCGTGAAAAAATCATACCACGAAAATAATATAACTACGTAATTCTCTGCTCTGGTCTAATTAACATAAAAACCATGGAACATCATACATCATTGTAAACGGTCTACTTATTCAAATAAACATTAACGCAACGAGGTTTATACTAGAGGACTCCTCTAATTCCTCCCAAACTTTGAAGTATGTTCTCACACTATATATACATAAACAAACAATAAGACCAAGCTTGTTACAAATCGAATCTGCTATAGCAATATTTTCCACTTCAATCTTTGTAACAGGATGTCAATTTTCATAGGGCACTAAAATTTACAACATGTAACTAAACCATACCTGAAACAATGTTCTACATTGAGGATATAAGCGTAATATTATCATAATATTTCTATAATTGTATAAAGTATCCAATACCTAGCATTGAAGATGAAACTCTACAGAGAACATTCATAACTGAATGAAATATACTAAACTTTCGAGTTAAAATACAATCAGACGATCAATTTTCTATCATACCCAAAATATAAAAGCGTAATAAATCCCAATGTTCCTATACTTGTATAAAATATCCAATACCTTGAATTGGAGATGAAACTCGACAGAGAACATTCATAACTGAATGAAATATACTAAACCGTCTAGTTTTAATACAATAAGACGATAAATTTTCTACCATATCCAAAACACCATGATGTACGATAAAAAATACCATGATGTATGATAAAAAAAAAGCCTGTCACCTACCAAACAACAAACGTGAATGGACTGCCAAAACATGACTGATTTACAAAACTGAAACCTATAGTAAATGATGTGGAATACTTCTACACGAACACGCTATAGTATATACAAATCTGATGGAATTTTTTCGCCAACGCAGTCCATAAGAGGAGTAAAATCCAATCTTCTTCAACTACAGTAAATACGGCATATTTGTAACAAAACGTGATAAATACATTTAAAAAAATCCAAATGATGCAATAACCGGCCAATTATGCCTTGAGATAATGTGCTACATGTATACATCCGAAAAAGTCCTTGAACTGTAAAAGATAACTATTCAAAATTCCCAAAACAATAAAAATTCAGCATATATCAACCGATTATTACTATGTTTGAATAAAAAAAAATGCGCTAAAGGGCATCCAACTGATACTCGCTATAAAAAAAATAGAGATAAAACTACTCGAATAGTCTGCATACAATTGATAACGGTTCATTTGGAACATGCGGATACATGGTAACACCGATATATCAGGTTCAGAACTGGAAAGTGCATTATGGAGTAGCTGCTGCATCAACCTAAATACAAACATCAACCCGACAATTACCAAACTAATAAACCA
>SDVV010030415.1:0-11680 GCA_016164225.1 Gammarus roeselii
TAGTTTTGCAGTCATATTTACCTACAAATAAATAAATTAGATTAGTTGATGGGTCTATCTCCACCGTATTCACTACACAATAACCTTAACAATTAAAATTATTTAGACACAGTAACTGTTGACTAACTGACTTGGACCTCACTTGTACGGTGAACCAAAATAATCGATTCTGGTCTGTTTCCACACATTCGTAAGCAAAAAAAGGGACGGTTACAGATACAGACACTAGGCCGAAATACCCCAGCAAAGGTGGTGGCCGACGGCAAGGCACGCCCCACACTCGCACACTTTAGCCCTTTGCGCATAAGGGTCCGGCCGGGAACCCCGCAACACACCCTCAGGGTCATGAGTGCGGTTCGAGGTCAGTGTCGGCAGCAGGGCCCGACAGTGTGACTGATTTATCCCTACCGCGTCATGATGACCCCCCTCCCCCCGCCCACGACCATCCCGTCTCTCAACGACGTGCGTAGGGCGGGAACGCACATCAGGGCAGCGTCAAAACTCGTTCGTTCACAATCATTCTCCACTCCCGCCTATCCAGTGCACGCTCTCTCGCTACCTCCACCCTCAGGTCTCTCCTTCTAACGCCTGCTTCACACCATTCATCCACCCAAACTTCGGTCTCCCTCTAGGCCTACGTCCACTCGCCTCTGTCTTCCACACCCTTTTCACCAATCTCCCTTCGTCAATCCTCACCACGTGTCCGAACCATCTCAGAACACGCGAATCAACTCTGTCCTCTAATTTCTTCACCATCCCCGTTCTGATTCCAACCACGTCGTTAGTGAACCTGCCTCTCGGCAACACTCCAGCCATGCTCCTCAAACATTTCCTCTCGAAAACATTCAACCTTCTTCTCTCCTCTGCTCTCACCCCCCAAGTCTCGGCTCCGCACAGCACAGTTGGGATACGACACCCTCATACAGCCCTCTCTTTGCTTCCATCCCCAACGTCCTGCAGCTCATTACGCCCTTCAGTGCACCCAACACTTTATTCCCCTCCTTCACTCGCGACTTCATCTCAGCTTCCCCTTGTTCAGTCTCCACAGGGGAGCCCAGATACTTAAAACACTTAACTTCTTCCAACAACTCTCCATTTAGGATGGCACTAATACTGTTTGCATCGGCAGTCCTCGACCATCTCATTACGTAACTTTTACCTACATTCACTCGACGCTTCCTCCTCTCACACACTCTACCAAACTCAGACACTAGCCTACATAGCTTCTCCTCTGAATCCGCCACCAGAGCCGTATCATCCGCAATCAGCGACTGGCTCAACTGCCAACTCCGCTTCCAACAGCTCCAAGCCACTACCCAGCACACTCGCGTTCACCTCCCTGACCGCTCTATCCATATAGAGATTGAACAGCCAAGGAGACATCACTCAGCCTTGCCTCAGACCCACTTTCACTGTGAACCAATCACTCACCTCGCTTCCCACTCTGACACATGCTCGCCTGCCAACATAGAAACTCTGCACTGCTTTCAACAGGTGTCCGCCCACTCCATACAAACGCAACACCCTCCACAGCGCTTCCCAGGCAATTCGGTCGTATGCCTTCTCCAGATCCATGAAGGCCCTTGAACACATCCTTTCCCTTTGCTAGGTACTTTTCACAGACCTGTCTCACTGCAAAAATCTGATCGGCACACCCTCTACGACTCCTGAAGCTATGTGTTCCTCTCCAATTGCGCAATCCGTACTTTCTCTAATCCTTTTGATCAGCACTCTGCCATACAGCTTACCGACCACACACAACAAACTGATACCTCTTGAGTTGCAGCATTCATTTTTATATCCTTTGCCCTTATACAGCGGGACAATGCAGGCACTGCGCCACTCAATCGGTACCACGCCTGCCACAAAACACAAGTTCAGTAGCCTCACCAACCATTCGACACTCGTTATTCCACCCTTTTTCAGGCACTCAGTCACAACGCCATCCAAACCAAGGGCTTTCCCTGCTTTTATCACCTCCACCGACTTTTGCGCCTCTTTCCTAGTAATGAGGGTTCCCCTAAATAAATACTTCAAGCGTGGTAATTACGCAAGCTGGCGCGTACAAAAATTGATAGGGTTTAAACGCGCAAACATAAATGGATTATCATCTCTGAGCCTTGTGGGCTGGAGACCACCCCACTGCACTGAAAATTGGGTTCAACACTGCTTCGTATAGTCCGGTGTGTTTTCAGAAAGCGATACCGTTTCCTGGTAGGTTAGGTTAGTGAGTAAGCTTTGGAGGTTGCATGTTTTTATTTAAAAAGCTCGTCAGACTGCTGGAAGTGCATTGCAATCCATCAGTAAGTGTTACACGCTGATTGACACTTAGTGGCAACAGGGGCATGGTGGCGCGTGAGGTCCTCCGTCTACATCCATTAGGTGGTAGTGAGTTTAACACGTTTGTCCTGTGCACAATCGATTGATGAACACTTGGTCTTTTCTGTTGGAGAACTTTGTTTCTCATTTTCCAACCGAGGGTTTAACTACAAGCATTTTTTGTTTACTCTGTTGCGACATGTCATTCCACAGGATGTTGTATGGGATTTGATGATAGGGAACTAGTCCCGGTAGTGTATGGAGATGAATTGTTCTTGATGTGTAGACGCCAGTTTAGCAAGCGAATCTGCAAGCTCATTTCCCCTTATTCCCACGTGTCCGGAGATCCAGCCGAATTTGACCGCTTGGCCAGTCTCGGACATAGTAAAGAGATCGTGCTGCATTTTACAAAGAGCAGGGTGTTCATGGTGCAGTGTTTTGAGCTGAGCAAGAGCACTCAGACTGTCTGAGAATACAACGTATTAGAGGAGGCGATCTGTTTTTGTTGTAAGGATGGCTAATTTGAGTACGTACAGCTCTGCAGAAAACACGGAAACTTCTTAAGGGAATGTAGTCAAACGTGAGGTTTCCCCGCACACTTGAAATAAAATTGTAGTGAGAGCTTGTCTCTCCGGAGCGGAAGCTCGTTAGCTAGCACGATCACAGATTCGATGGGGGTGGAATGGAACCAGCTGATTGTGATACGCAGAGCGTTGTTTGCGATGATCAAGAGTGGTTTTGGCTGCTGAACCGTAAACAACAGCTCAGTAGTCAATGCGTGAGCGTATAATTGCCCCTGACAACGTCATGTCGGTGTCCATATCGGCACCGAATTTCAAGAAGATTTGCAGCGGGTCTCATGGACTGTGATGTGGGGTTGGCATGCAAGTTTAGGGTCCCACACAAAAAACAGGAACTTTATAGATTCCACGATATCTGTCCCTGCACGCCGCAAAGGTAGGACTGCCTGGCGGCGCTGTCATGGGTGAGGTCTATGTTGCACTGAACTGTCCTGGATATGTGACCTTCCAAATTAACCGAAGTGTCGTAGGCACTCGGTACGGAGGTCATTGTTGGGCCCAATGCCATCTTGTAACGCGGTCATCTGATGACTCGCGCTCGCTCGCCTGTCGCTGCATGATTTTGTGTGACGATAAATTTTGTGAGGACGAAGTTCGGGAGTCAACAAATTTTGTGTGTCGACAAATTTTTCAAGTCTACAAATTTTGCGCCAACAAAATTTTTGTTGACAAAATTTGTGAGTAGACAAAATTTTGTGTCGACAAAATTTTGTGTCGACAAAATTGGCGAGGTAACAGAAATGTTCTTGTGTCGACAAATTTATTGTGTCAACAAATTCGTGTCGAAAAAATTCGTGTCGAAAAAATTCGTGTCGAAAAAATTCGTGTGTTGACGAAATTCGCGTGTCAACCAATAAGTTGCTACCACAGTGTGCTGCCACAAAATTTTTACCATCTAAATTTGTGTCAACAAAATGTCTTGACAAATTTAGTGTAGACACAATTCGTGTCGACCAAATTTATTTTTTTTAGTCAACAAATTTATGTGTCAACAAATTTGAGTCGCGCTCGCTCGCCTGTCTCTGTATGATTTTGTGTGACGATAAATTTTGTGTGGACGAAATTCGGGAGTTGACAAATTCTTGCGTCGACAACTTTTAGAGTCAACAACTTCTTGCAACAACAACATCTAGCATCGACAACATCTAGCGTCAAAAATTTATTGTTTCGACAACTTCTTGCGTCAACAACTTCTTGCGTTGACAACTTTTTGCGTCAACAACTTCTTGCATCGACAACTTCTTGCGTCGACAACTTCTTGCGTCGACAACTTCTTGCATCGACAACTTCTTGCATCGACAAACTCTTGCATTGACAAACTCTTGCATTGACAAACTCTTGCATCAACAAACTCTTGCGTCAACAAATTCTTGAGTTGCCAAATGTCCTGTGTCGTCAAAAATCTTTAGTCAACACATTCGTTTGTCGGCAGAAATTGTGTTGACAAATTCATGTCGACAAAATCCTGTCGACCAATTTTGTGTCGACATTCTTCTGTTCCGACACACTTTTCTGTTACTACACACTTTTCTGTTACGACACACTTTTCTGTTACGACACACTTTTCTGTTACGACACTTTTCTGTTTCGACACACTTTTCTGTTTCGACACACTTTTTTGTTTCGACACACTTTTCTGTTTCGACACACTTTTCTGTTTCGACATACTTTTCTGTTCCGACCCATTTTTGTTCTGACCCATTTTTGTTCTGACACATTTTTGTTCTGACACATTTTTGTTCAGACATATTTCTGTTCCAACATATTTCTGTTCCAACACATTTCTGTTCCGACACATTTCTGTTCAGACACATTTCTGTCCTTCTGTCCCGACACATTTCTTGCTCGACAAATTTCTGGCTCACAAAATTTTTGTCTTGCAAAATTTCTGTCCAGCAAAATTTCTGTCTCGCAAAAGTTCTGGCTCAACAAATTTGTTTTGGCAAATTTCCGTTTCAACAAAATTCTGTCAACAAAATTCTGTCAACAAAATTCTGTCTCAACAAATTTGTGTCTCAACAAATTTGTGTCTCGACTAATTTCTGTCTTGACAAATTTCTGTCTCGACACATTTCTGTGTCAACAAATTTTGATGAGTAAAATTTTGTCAAAAAATTCTGTTTTGCCAAATTTTGTGTCTGTATATTTTGTTGTTCAGTTTTGTCTTGACTTTCTGTTTCGACAAACTTTTGCGCGTCCACAAATTTTGCGTGTCCACAAATTTTGCGTGTCAAATTTCTGTGCCGACAAATTTCTGCGCTAACAAATTTTGAGGCGACAAATTTGTGTAGGAACAAATTTATGCCTGTAAATTTTTGTGTCAACAAATTCCTGGGTTGACAAATTTTGTGTCAACAAATTTGGTGAGTGGACAAAATTGTTGTCAACAAATTTTTGTGTTGAAAAAATCTGTGTGTCAACAAATTTGGTCTGTCAACAAAGTATGTGTCAACAAAGTATGTGTCAACAAAGTATGTGTCAACAAATTTCTGTTCTGACGAATTTCTGTTCTGACGAATTTTTGTTCTGACAAATTTTTGTTCTGACAAATTTCTGTGTTGACAAATTTCTGTTTCAACAAATTTCTGGGTTGACAAATTTCTGTCTCAACAAATTTCTGCGTCGACAAATTTCTGTATCAACAAATTGTGTCGACAAATACTGTGTCAACAAATTTCTGTTTTGACAAATTTCTGTTTAGACAAATTTCTGTTTCGACAAATTTCTGTTCAGACAAATTTCTGTTTAGACAAATTTCTGTTCAGACAAATTTCTGTCTACAAATTTCTGAGAAGACAAATTTCTGAGACGACAAATTTTGTGTCAACAAAATTTATGTGTCGACAAAACTTTGTGCTATGAAGACGAGGCCCAGGACCACTTAGACAGCAAATTCAGTATGTCTGGGCATTTACCGATCCCATCTGTTGCTCTGTAGAGGCAGTGGGTCACAAATCCACTGACCAGATGGGCCGCCACGTACTGAATCTTATCCTTTCAAAAGGATGCAGAGAACCTGTAGGACTTAGTGTGGCAGGAGTGTGCTGCTAGGAGCTCAGTGGTAGATGTGCCGCGATCAACCAGCAACGCTCGAACGAATGGCGAAGCTCGCTTATATAGGTAGGGAGGGGGTTGGGGGTTTCAGCCGTCCGAGACAGCGGGGTGCGGGAGACGGCGCTATACCTAAAGTTATATTTCCGGCAAATATTTAAAGAGCTAAAAGATTTGTTTGTACGAAGTCAAGCAGCAACATCGTTTCACAACCGTACAAGACTGCTACGGAGAACAAAGAGAAGCATGGGACAATGATAATAATATACTCACACGTCCTTCCGGAGGAGGAAGAGGCTTGAAAAAGAAAAAACGGGAAACACATTGTTTAACACAATCCGATATCGAGTGCTTCATAATTTTAGGAGAATAATATATGCAAGCGTAGAGCAAGGAGGGTCCCTGGCATCGCGGAAATTACCTTGACTTTGAACTTGTCACGTGGGGGGTAGAGCATCTTGGGTTCGTCGATAATAGTTTCCTGGTCGGCGTCTGAGTCCTCCCCATCAGCGACCCCGAGCTCCTTAGAGAGCAGCTGCTCCTGGTACTGTAGCCTCTCCCTGCGGGCCTCATGCCTGGCACGCTCCTTGGCCTCTCGACGTTCCTTGCGCGCTTGCTCGCGGTCCAGCTCACGGATCGGCTGTGGTGTGAACAACGCTTACGCATTAATAAATGTAGTTGAAACATGACTAGATTAGATTAGAGTGACGAGGCTTTCTAGCGCGCTGGAGCTATTGTCCTTTTGGCGCCGAATTTCAAACCAGCAAACAGTGCTGCATCAAGTAAGTCTTTATTTTTCTTATTTTTTAATGTTCGAGTTAGGCTTACTACTGCGCAAAGTCAAGTCCTTTACGCGGCGAACGTCTATAGTATGTACGGGTGCCACAGGAGGTACAGGAACTCCCAAGGTGCTGAGGCCATATTTTCCCAGCACTCCCCAGGTGGCAGTAAGGAAGAAAAACACACTACCTACCCTGCTTCAGAGCCCCAAGGTTAAGGTGCGGGCCACGCCCTCCAACACCTGCTGAGAAGGAAGACGGAGAAGAGACAGAAAACGTGGATCCCATGCATGAGATCTACACTAGGTGTAGAAAATTTCACGCATGAGAACAGCAAGAATGGAAGGAAGAACAAGGAATAGTCCTAGAAAAAGGTTGCATGAAAGAAAGACCGCAACTTGGCTGTTATTTGCCACCCGAAAGGAGAATAGTTAGAACCGGTATGTGTATGTTAGAGTGTACGTGTATGTGAGTGTGCGTGTCTGTGTGTGTGCGTGCGTTTGTGTGTGTGCATATGTGTGTGTGTGTGTGTGTGTGTTTGTCTGCAACGACTATTAGGAGAGTTGTTAAGAGAAAGTCTAAGACAAGTTTAAGGACATTTGAACTAAACATAGGTAAATAAAAGTCAAGCAAATCAGGACAGGGGAGAAAAGGAGATAGTGAAGAGTAAAGAAGAGGAGAGTCTGAAGGGAAATAAGGGTGTTCAGTCCCCCCGGTTGGAACGTGAATCCGTGCGGCCCGTGAACCTAACAGATGCCTAGGAAAGGTTAAACATGACTACCAGCCGCAGCAGTGACGAATACGGTCAACGAAATGTTAGACACTTTGCCCTCAGGAGTGCGACCATTGGATGAAGCAGAGCAGGTTACAGACCGTATCAACCGTGTAATCTTTTCTTACTATATTCCGAAGTCAATACATGTGTACTTGCGCTGATTTACCTCTATAAAAAAATAAGATTTCACTAGCTCATCATGCAAGTCTTAGAATAGCTGCCAGGTAACCAAAATAAATTATTAGAGCAATTTAGTATCAACAATTATTTGGAAATCAAACGTTCGACGTATTGGCTCTCACATGCTAATGTTACTGTAAGTCAGGCTTGAGATCTTGAGACAATTGCACTTGGATCATATTAAGAGAGATTTGTACGCTAAGGATGTAATGTGATGAGTCAAATTTTCAACAATTTACCGTTGATTCATGGGATTCAAATCCGAACTTTGTTCCAAGCACAATAGTTCATAAAACACGTATGGTTAGTAGGGTTATCACAAAGCCTGACAGCCAGGATCACCAGCTTACAACAAAAAAAACACTATCGACTTCGTTCTGACGCACTGGGCTTGAAATGTTAATTGGTCTACAGACATTTGTTATCTGAATCTTAGCAGAAGAGTTTATGATAAATTTGTCTCTCGGTTCAAGAAGTGTGAGTGTCACGGACAGTTCGATTAACCACCAATAGTTACAAACAATCCAACTTCATCACTGCTTACGCTAATGACTCGTTGCTGAACGAGTGCCTCAGAGTGTCTTTTCCTGCCGCGCTGCCTCCTGATGATCTTGCCCTCCAAACTCTCTGGCTCTTCATTGTTGGCATCCCCACCGACGTTAGCCATGGCCACTTCATCATCGTTGGCGTCCCCCTCGTCGCTAGAGAACTCTTCCTCACTCTGAAGTGTGAGGAAAGTAACAATGATCACACTACTTAATCAGATGTCAAACATTGGACATTCCGACACGGCGTAACGATCGCGTCTCTCAGCGTCGTCCGTCACTTGAACAAAAAAAATCAAGGCTTCTGAGTCATTATTAGATTAGAGTGCTAAGGCTTACTAGTGCACTGGTCAATGTCCTTCTGGCACAGAACGTCAAATATGCCAATCGATGCTTAGGGTCTTAATCCCAAAACCAACTTTCCCCAAAGAGCGTTATATTGTTCACACAGAGCTAACGCCGCAAAGAATACTTAGTCAGTGGACATTGCGCTATAATAGTTTGTAAACAAGCTTGATGGGACCCTGATACAGAGTTTTAAATACATGCATCTGCAAGTTATATTGAGTCGACAGACATTGCAGTCAGTGCCCCACGAGAGGGTGAGATCAGCGCCCTCTGGATGTACCTACATCTCAGGTTGTAAAGTTGACTGTACATCAATACAAATCAAGAGAATTAGCACACGTCAATACTTATATCTTAATGGGTGCAACAAGTCACTATTTTTCGGTGTTTTAAAATGTGAAAACAAATCCCTGTAGTATGTTTCTTTTTGGATAATAGCTACAAACAGTATGGGGAAGACAAATAAAAATGACCGAAAAATGTTGGAAGGTAACAGTATCTGAAACTCTTTCGAACAATAAGACATCAAATAAAAAGGCACTGCGTATAACCTTGTCTTCCAGCTGGGTTGAGAGACGGAAAATACAAGTTACACAAGCATACGGCATACGTAACATTCTATTAGTATATTGCGGATCTACAATAGTGCTGAAGGGCTAGTTTGGTATGAGTGTGAGTGCAAGTGAGAAGTGCGAGGTTTCTTCCTGCCGTCGGCCACTCCTTCTAGGTAACAAACAACTGGTTGCACATTTGATAATTGAGTGAGGATAACTAGTTGTACATCAAATAATCGAGTGTGGATAACTGGCAGTACATTTGGTAATCGGGTGTAGACAACTAGCTGTACAGATACAGACACTAGGCCGCATCCCCCAGAAAGGGGGGTGGCCGACGGCAAGGCGCACCTCAAACCCTCATACGCTCACACTCACACAACTTAGCCCTTTTGTGCTAAAGGGTCCAGCCGGTACCCCCTCAACATCCACTCTGGGCCACGAGTGCAGTCCGAGGATCCGTCGTCAGCAGCAGGGCCCGACAGTTTTCACTGGTTTACCCCCGCCGCGTCATAATGGCCGGGCCCCCCCACCCACGACCATCCCGACAGCGGGGTGCCAAGGGCGGGAAAACACATCAGAGCAGCGTCAAAATCAACCATTCACAACCATTCTACACTCACGCCTGTTCATTGCACGTTCTTTCGCCATCTCCACATTCATGTCTCTCCTTCCCAATGCCTGCTTCACACCATCCATCCACCCAAACTTCGGTCTACCTCTAGGCCTGCGACCGCTCGCCTCAGCATTCATCACCCTTTCCACCAATCTCCCTTCACCCATCCTCTCCATGGGCCCGAACCATCTCAGAACACGCGAATCTGTACATTTGGTAATCGAGTGTGGACAACTAGTGGTAGTATATTTTGTAATCTAGTGTGGATACCTAGTGGTAGATCATTACGTAATCGAGTGTGGACAACTAGTGGTAGATTAGGTAATCAAGTGCGGACAACTAGAAGCACATTTGGTAAACAAACAATTGCGAACGAGACTGGCAAAAAGCAAATTTGCAATTGCTGCCAGACAAGGAAAGCACTCACATCAGAGGAACTGCTGGACTCTGAGTCAGACTCAGAGTCTGTCTCATACTGCAGGGTGGTTTTGGTGTCCAGCGTGGGTATGTCCCACTGTGTCTGCCTGCTGCGACTGTGGTAGAAGTACACTCTGTTATGTTCGTCTCTGGCGATGTGCCAGTGCGGAGGCAAGTTGATGGTGACTACCACGGGCTGCAGCACCTCGCCATTAACTGTGGGAATGCAGTGAGGGTTGACGGCTGTCTCGGGCTCCATTTCGCTAGGGTAGCACAAGCTTGGGTCGCCACCAGCCAGAGCAGTCATGGCAGCGGCGTGTTGTTGCGCAGAGGCCGGGTCCATCACTCCAGCCGCATACGCAGCTGAGGACAGGAGGTAAAACTTTCAGTAAAAAAAAAATACATTTAGTGACCGTAAAACTTATTGATTTCAGAAATAATTATAAAAAACATGCCTTAAGGCTTATTTAATACCACGTTGAATTTAAAATGACATCGTTAGCCACAACGTAACAATCATGCCTCCCAGCATCACCTATTACATGTAAAAAAGTGCATTGTTTGACACCAGAATTTCTTCATAATAGTTGACCAGGATTTCAGTTTAAGTACACAAACGACTTACCAAAAGGGTGTCGGATTGTTCAAACATAGCTATCGTTGCAACGAATATCCGGCCAGTGGACGAGCAGCTATAATCGTTTTCAGAAAAGCATAAAATGTGGCCCTGATTGCAGAGTTTTCAAACACTAGCATCAGCTAGTTGTGTTGACATATATTGAAGTCAGTGCCACAAAGGAGGGTGCGACGACCTGTGTCATGTCAACGACCCTGTCATGTTCTCCTAAAGATATCTGCACAGCCTTTCATGCCATTGAGACTGGCGCACGTCAATACTCAAAATACCGGGTGGACTAGTAACTATTTTGAAATTTTGAAAAATCTCATATTACACTATAGCATTCCACAACAGCTTGTAGTTCACATCAGCTTGTAATTCGTTGTAATTCAGGTGATGATAGCTACAAAAATATAGGAAAAGAGGCGATTAAAAATAAACGCAGTCAACAAATACATAATAAAAAATATTCTAAATCAAACTTTCAAAATACTCTTCACATTGCTGTAATACTTTACAAGAGCTGTCAAATGATTTGATTTGATTTGAGCCTCATTTCCACCAGAGCCTCAACGTGAGTCATAATAGGCTCCCCCGTAGGGCTCGATGATTATTGATTCCAGTAGGCTCGCACGCCTAAGTGCGCGAGGAATAAACGAAACAACGCTTTCAACGTTAGAAAAAATGTGAAAATTTTAGCAGTGTCAGACGCACGCTAGTGCGCAAAAGAAAAAACGCTTTCTCGAAACGGACCTCCGCTTCCAATCCTTTAGAACATTATGTTTGATACGTACGCACCCTAGTGCGTAGAGGTAGCATCTTCGAGATTAGAACAAGATCAGCGGCTACACGGGCAATAACAGCTCCGACAGCAACGCAACACAATATTTACAGGT
>SDVV010030416.1:0-11680 GCA_016164225.1 Gammarus roeselii
TTGAATCTGGATGATTTTACAATCTGTGGGAGGTATATTCCGGAAATGGTATCGCATCTGAATCTTGCTTTATTGGGGGACCGAAAAGGTTTGATGGAAGCCACGGATGAACACGATGGGGGTGTGTTGTCTGTCTGAACGATTGAAGGGTGTGGTGAAGGGTTGTGTCTGTGCCAATAGATGTCTATTGTGTTATGTCGACGTAATGTAGAGTCATTTCTATTGACGGAGCGTATTGTTTTATTCTGCTCTCATGGAATCACAACAAGTACTAAGGAGGCTAGTCATGGACTGGTTATTGAAATTGACGATTGAAAACTTCTGGAAGCTGGTGAGAGGACATGTTATGGTGGTCCAAAAATCTACAGTCTACTGCAAGAATAGGGGAGTAGAATGAGACAACAGGAGACAGGTTTGTTGTGTGTTTCGTTGCAAAGTTCGGGTAAGGGTGTGCCTGAGATATTTAATGTCAAGAGTGTCTCCAGTTGTCCCACGAGGAGAGAACTTCAGACCCTCGGCCAGTGTTTTGTGTAATAATCCAAAAGTTTCTGCATGCGTTAGGACCCCCTTGAGTGAATGTGTTGGTGGTGGTGTTAAGGAAGTCTTGGGGAGGACTGCACTGCGGTTGACATGCACTGGATTTTCTGTTTCATGCCTGGTTTGAGTAGGAGCTCAGTGCAACTCTTCCCAGTTGCCTTGTTAAAGTTGCCCGGTAGTGTGTGTAGTTGTCTTCGAAATGGGAAAAATTGTATATACCTGTGACTGAATTTGTCACCGCTGTCAGTGTTTATTCGGTCGTGGCGTAGTGTTGTGAATCCAGGAAACTTTGGTAGAGAGTCGGGCGATCTAAGTCTATCTTAATAGTGTGCGTTGAGTGTCAGTTAATGCATTGTCACTCACGTGGTAGGACTATAATTTTGAACAACAGAACAGAGTTGGTTTTGTACATGTCCATGTCCCACAACTGCATGTAATATATAGGGCCACGTTGCCACCTGGGTTGTAATATATCACTAGCATGGAGAAAAAGAAGGGAATGTAACATCGTGTTTGTTCAAGGGCCCCTTTGAATGAACGTTGCATATGTGTGGCGGCTAGTCTCCGGTGTTTGGTCGGGTTGCCAGAGGCCCGGGCAGCGTGCAGGCTTGTTCCATGTCGAGGCCATGGGACGACCACGTGTACAGGTGGGATGGGAATTTGAGGGATATCCGCTTGAGTTGAACCCAATTTCTGCCACCGCATTCATTGCATCTTGTAGATGATCCGCCCGACGCTTATAGGCTTCTTAATTGGATGGCGACTAGTTTCGTGGTTATTTTTGTTATCAGTAATGGTGAATTTGTTTCCTCTATTGGATGACTATGTGATGCTTGAGCCCTCGAAAAGATTGAACTCGAAAATATATAGTGAAATTGTGTATGTGGCGGTTTGGGATACGGAATTTGGCAAGATTGTCAATAAAGCACATTTTGAAGGTGAGGATCAACATGAATCGGGCATCACGGGCTATGATTTGTGGGGGACAATTTCGCTAGTTGTGCAGCGCATATTGCAATATACATGCATTTGATTGGGGAAATGTGATGTTTTTTTATTCTAAATTATGCAAATGATTTTGTGAACGAAACACTGTGTCAACCAGGTGACCACGCACTCAACGTTCTCACCCGGTATGTAGTTCCTGCACGATGAGTCATGTAAACCTCTAATTCGGATTATGATCGTCACAAGTCCCAGCTCTCAGCAGTCAAGTACCCCTAGCCAGTTTCGTCACAGCTCCCCGCAATCATGTGACCCTGCCACGCCCCCCAACCCCGAGCCCGCTTCGTTCTGGGCTCTACAAATGCTGTAGTCCTGACTTTTCCCATGATAGTTCTCACTGCCAGCCTCTGAAAGGATGCCTTCGACGTCGATGATGCACATAAAATAGGACTACAAACAGCCTCAGGAACATGGTTGCAGTCCGGGTGAAAAAAATCTAGGAGAAATGTTTTGACAGCCGATGAATGCTGAATATATTTTCACTGCTAGAAGCGAAAATATTTGACTTAGAGTAATTCTAGAACATCTTTGTGGTATAACCTGATGTTCTTGAGATTAAGGATGACTCAAACGTGACTACTCTGGAATCGGTTGAAAGGTTACACTTTAGTCAAAATATTTCGTTCTGATAATGGGAGCTAATGTTTAAAGAATTTTTTCATAGCTTATGGTCTGAGAGAGACTCACTAAACTATATACTGATGCAAAAGGGCTTATGGTTTGAAAGAGACTCACTGAACTATAGACTGATGCAGAAGGACTTATGGTATGAGAGAGACTCACGGAACTATAGACTGATGCAGGAGGGCTTATGGTCTGAGAGAGACTCACTGAACTATAGACTGATGCAGAAGGGCTTATTCTCTGAGCGAGACTCGCTGAACTATAGACTGATGCAGGAGGGCTTATGGTTTGAGAGAGACTCACTGACCTATAGACTGGTGCCGAGGGGCTTATGGTCTGAGAGAGACTCACTGAACTATAGACTGATGCATGAAGGCTTATGGTCTGAGAGAGACTCACTGAACTATAGACTGATGCAGGAGGGCTTATGGTCTAAGCGAGACTCACTGAACTATAGACTGATGCAGAAAGACTTATGGTCTGAGCGAGACTCACTGACCTATAGACTGATGCAGGAGGGCTTATGGTCTGAGAGAGACTCACTGAACTATAGACCGATGCAGGAGGGCTTATGGTCTAAGCAAGACTCACTGAACTATAGACTGATGCAGGAGGGCTTATGGTCTGAGAGAGACTCACTGACCTATTGACTGATGCAGGATGCCTTATGGTCCTAGAGAGACTCACTAAACTCTAGACTGATGCAGGAGTGCTTATGGTCTGAGCAAGACTCACTGAACTATAGACTGATGCAGAAAGGCTTATGGTCTTAGAGAGACTCACTGAACTATAGACTGATGCAGGAGGGCTTATGGTCTAAGCAAGACTCACTGAACTATAGACTGATGCAGGAGGACTTATGGTCTGAGAGAGACTCACTGACCTATAGACTGATGTCTGGTATCCATCCATTATGGTCTTAGAGAGACTCACTGAACTATAGACTGATGTAGGAGGCCTTATGGTCTGAGCTAGACTCACTGACCTATAGACTGATGCAGGAGGGCTTATGGTCTGAGAGAGACTAACTGACCTATAGACTGATGCAGGAGGCCTTATGGTCTTAGAGACTCACTGAACTATAGACTGATGCAGGAGGGCTTATGGTCTTAGAGAGACTCACTGAACTATAGACTGATGCAAAAGGTGGAACTATTGTCTTAAAGTTTCACGACTTCATAGTGAAATCAATCTAAATATAGTCGTTAGTACGTCATAATAAATAGATGATCTTTAGATCATACATGGAACGAAGTATCCAAAGCTGATTTGAAACCTGCTGCATTGGACGTGTCAGTGCAAGACTTAATGCAATAATTTGGAAGCTATTTACTAGAAATACTGCAGTATTTCATCCGGTCAAAAGGGATGTTCTGTGCCTTAAAGTTTGATACTATGACATTGCACCTATATCCAATTCCGCTGTTTTCAAGAAGTGGACGATTTGCGAATTGCAAGTAAGTCTTCCTGCATCAACTAGGTTTATTCAACCGGGACTGATGGGGGGTAATGTCTCAAACAACAAACTGAATTATTGAAGGCTTGGCGAGGCTCGGGAGGAAGAGAGACAACAAAGGCAGCTGTTCTACCAGCAGTGGATGCATTGAAGGCAAGAAATGTAGACGAGTGCTCTAGAGAGAGCAATGAAAGGTAGAGAGGAGAAAAAGGGGCTCTTGAGAGTGAGAAAGTAAATAACTGTCAGTAACAGATGAAGACAAGGCAATGGAACAGATTTCCACTTGCGCAAGTGAAAAGTCGATTGCCATAACTCCGTTTAAGTTTGATGAGCTGAAAAAATTACATATTCTCCCGAAGAGCTTAAATTCACTTGTTATTTCCATATACGGCGTAGTGTTTGATAAATAGGTCTAATAATAGAGTTAACTTCTTGATATTTGTAAGCCTTTTAGCATCCTTATAGGTATGTTGAATACCTATCGAAAATGCATATAAAAATATTTTTCATTCATCTTTGGGCTCATGAACATCTAGTGTTCTAGTGGATCTTGTATCAGATGTCCTTCGTTCGTCACTGTTTATTGTGGTGGATGACCGAAGAGTGTTCTAATGGATCTTGTGTCTGATGTCCTTCGTTCGTCAATGTTTATTGTGATGGATGACGGAAGAGTGTTTCTGAATACAACGCCGTCCGGATTTGTTCTAAATCGGTCCTCTCAATACTAATGTCTATTACCCTGGACCAGTGAGTACATTGAACCCTGTGGCATCAATCTTCTAACAACATCAACTAGTCCCGTGTGACTCCGTTAGCATTAAAGTAATTTGGTTGCAGCGAATACAAATTGTTTGCTGCAACTAAACAAATGTTTTTTCGATGATATATCTGAACGGGAGGAGTTGCTTTGTGCAATCTCACTTACTTCCAAACTCAAAACTCGTGCTCTGCAGGGTCGAGCCTAAATAACTGTTTTTAATCAGTCGATGTACGCGCACGATAATAATCAGACCTTTTTCTATGATCCGAAACTAACTACCTTAAATAATGAAAATTGTTAGTATGTTGGTATGTTCTCTCTAACTACTTGAATGTCATTCACTCCTGCACGATTCTAATGACATTCATGAGGAGCCGTCTGCATTTGCAGCCTTCTATTCAATTTCCCTTTCAAATTGCAGTTCAAACTTTATCACGTTTGTCACAACAGACGTGCAGGGATACATTTGTTATCTGAAATAATGTTAGGGATATCCACGGTCAATGCAATCCATATTACCATAAAAACTTTACTAATCCATTTCATACCCTCTATCAACTATAGGCGTCACGAAACAGTGGACGATATGTCTACCAGCCAACTACAAACATTTCTCATGACGCTATTGGAGGCATTGCAATGACCCGTAATGCTTTATTTTGCTGTTTGTGTCATTTCCTTGGTTTGATAAGGAAATAAGTTTTACATGAAATTTCAGTACAGGTGGGAATAGGTCAATTTGATTGGTAATTGAAATTTGTGTTTATCGACGAGGAAAATTCAAATGACTTATTTAGCTTACCATATCCGATACACTACAATAATAAACTTTTTAACTAATGAAGTCCCGACAGTCCTGTTTCATCGCCAACTTCGAGATTTTTTTGCTAGTTGCGCCCCACTCGGCAAGCTTCATCTTCCGTTTTTGATATGAACAATTTCAAAGTTTATACAGACGATCGCAAGCAGTGCTAAAATGGTGATCAAAGTTATCAATCTGGTGTCAACGAAACACCACAGTG
This sequence comes from Gammarus roeselii, assembly GCA_016164225.1. NCBI lineage: Eukaryota > Metazoa > Arthropoda > Malacostraca > Amphipoda > Gammaridae > Gammarus > Gammarus roeselii. The sequence goes on from SDVV010030416.1 coordinate 5,405, forward strand.
TCTGTCTTCCGTTGAGGTCTAATGATGGATGGTAAGAAGAGCAACCTAATACCTCAAGAACATGTGTTTGATTTTGGATCATGAATTTGTCACTTTGTGTTTCAAACCCGCAAAGGAGGAATTAGAAATACAACAATGCCAGCGACTGTTATAAAGTATGTGAACTCAATAGATGAATGATAGAGTGAACATATACCTACAACATTGAAGTGAGAATTATGAAGATGAAGAGTGGTTTCGTCACGTGGAAAAACTTCTGTCCGAAAGCAAGATTTGACCTCGCCTTGCACGAATAAAAGTTCAGAACGATGGTCACTCATCCATACAAACACAACATTAATTGTGATTCAAGTTTATGTTTGCTGCTATTGTTCTGTTTTCGTTTCCACTACTAATTCTACTTGTATCACGGTTACAGTACAAAACCCGAGCTTTTCATATTAGAGAGAAATTACTAATAATAACGGTGAGACTTTCATCTAGATTAACTGTGATTTAATAATTGAAGAAACTTCAGTCGAAAAAAACTAGTAAAAAATCTGGCAGAACTTGCAAAGATGTAACCCCAGTCCGACTCAGATAAACCAAAAAAAACGTTGTTCCAATTGGGGAGCAAAAATTAAGTCACATTATCGAAAGAGAGCAGAAAGTTAAAATAAATGTATTGAAAAAGTTCGATTTATGTTAATTTTTCTGCGTATGCAGTTAAATTTCATACTCCAAATCTAAAAATGGTCCCTACATTGTTAAATCTTGTTAACTGGTAGATAAAAACTAGGGGACGAGTGAATAATTGAGTGGAAACATCAAGCTAGTATTTACGAATTCATAGCGTTCATAGTTAAATCTAGAGACTGCCTCGGAATATACATCCATGGATCGTACCAGTAACATCTTTGAAATTTCCAAAGTTATCGATGACATACGTAGCAGTGGCACACGCAGGCTGCATTGGAAATTATTTGCTTCCATCGTAATCAGCTGGCCCGTTATATTTAATTAGGTTCTAACCCGTAAAATATCAACGGTACCTTAATCGCACCTATGGTTTCTGCTGTTGTCACGCCGACTTCTGAAAAACATATTTTCTGAAAATTTAGTGCCACCGAAAGTGAAGGAGGTTTCATGAAATGCTCCATCTTAGATCATAAGGAGTAAGAACGCAATTGGGAATAGCTGTTCAGATATTGGTTATAAAAACGCGTAGTTCTTTGTAATATTCATTTAGGTCTGCTGAAATATCTTGATATGTAAATTTGGGTACACAAACTACATATATGTAAACAAAACAAAGACACAAATAATTGAGCACCTATTTGTTCAGGAATTACGTCGCATTGTTGTATAACGGCATATTTACGTCCATAAAATAACGTAATTTGTACTAAATCCCGGAGATACGAAAAATATTAAACGTATAGAATATGAAACACGAGGAAACGGTTGGAAACGTGAGGGAACGGTATATATCGTGAATCGCTTTGATAGATATGTATTAGACTGAAACCAAAAATATATATTAGGAAAAGACGACCAAATAACAAATGCGACACTTTTCGCAATGGTTCGTTTTAGCTCAGGGTCGTTTCAGAACGATCATTTACTACTGGCATGCATGCGTAGTGTACTTCATCATCATTCTCATTATGATGAACTCTACAAAATGTATTTAAATCAAACAAGATACACACTTTCTTCTTTCTGAGTAATAGCAGATCGTCATTGTTCGAAACTGTTACCGCCCTTCTATTCGAACATATTATTATTACTCAATCAAACATTAGCAGCATTTGGTGAACCATGAATTCATTTTGTGCTGTGTCGTCGGTAGTTAGGAGGTTTTTGTCGCTGAAGAAGCCAACACTCAAAGCCGCCGTCTGGTATCCATCCATGTCGACACATCGCAGGAACACAGCGGCGCACCTTTCATCGATATCTGATAACGAAGAACAAGACCCTTGTGATGTAAATATTGTCCATTGCTGGAAAAATATCTCCAATGTCATGTTAGTTTTTTTTTCTTATTGTAGTAGAGCTACATTTACTACAAACTGTCTCTTCATATATACTTTTGTATATCCGGGAAACTATTATTAACAATAACCTCGCTCAAACGTTGACTATATTTACGCCGGTCATTTCTTTGTGAATGAGGCACTGAACAGTGACCACAGACTCTATCGAAAAATAGAAATAACCAGTCAAAAGTATCTTTATCAAACATGGTACATAATATTTGCAACATCCACTACTTTTGGGGGCAACAATACTTTCCGGCAATGTTTGCTGATGAAGGCTGGATTGACGATGGATCGAGGGATTGATTAATGGATGGACGGATGAATGGGAGCTTTGAATGGATAATCCAGCAGTAGGTGATTTAATCCTTAGAGTTACGAAGGTTACCCAAGCGAGTTACATTCGGCCAAATCGCTCCGAAGGTACGTGATTGAGAAAAAAGAATCGTAGTTCGGCAAATGCATCATGTAATGTATCGCAAACCAAGTGTGACAGCTCTGACAAAATAATTAGCTAAACATCAATGTTTAGGTTTAACGACTGAGCCCGAAAACTCATTTCGATCTTCTCGATAAATCACCACAAGAGTACTGCAACCGGTCGTGAGGACACATCAATTCCCTCATATGCCACGCTGCTCATGTCGTGAGCACATGGGTCAATGGGTACAGCAGACTCGTCAAAAGACATCCAACACAATTGCTGCCCTTCCAATTCTGTGCGTCATCTTCAGATCGATGATTCCTCAATTGAAATTCCACGAATGAAGAAGCTATATAGACGGTTAAAGCAGCGGTGGACCTCATATGGCCGAGTAGTTTTGATGCCGGCCTTTGGGGCTATATTTCGGCGATTATTTAATACACGAAGTATCTGGTAACTTTGCATCAGCAGCAGGTCGGATTATGGTCAATAGAGGACGTCTTTTGATAGTATGTCATTGGCTTCTAATGTGCATTGCCTAGCATACCGCATACAAAATGTTTCGGCGGAATGCTGATGTCTTCTATAATGCATAGCAGTGCATTTATAGAACTGAGGTAAATGTAAATATCACGCCTGGCAATAGCTCAATAACTAAGCATGAATAAACGATTTGATTGTGATGACGTTGGTTGAAAATGTAAAGTATATTTTTCAGACGTCCTTCGCGTAGTGATAATGGCATAGAACAAAAGAAATTAACTCGTATCTCACGGTCTGAATTTCGGTGCATAATATACGCTGATAGTACATAGAAAAAATCACACGTCTCCCCGTTCACTCTGCAAGGTGAACACTAGTGGTGTAATTTATTTGAAATGCATTAATATGTGTTAGGTCAAGTCAACATATTAAAAAAATACCAAGCGACAGCGATAATTTACACTTGCCTCGATGACCAGACTCAAACCACTATTTTCATTTAACCGCTTCTACAGTGAAAGTGAATTTATTTTCAGCAAATTGGCTTCCTTGATATAATTTCTCTCACCTTTTGATACCGTTTTAAATACGTAAAAACTAGAGCATTTATATTAATATATTGTTCAAATAATAATTTTCTAGCATAACAGCCGGATAGCATAATTGACACTTAAAATGTCATCATGAACAACAAATTATCTTGCACAAAGTGAGCACTCTAGTTTTTTTTCTTTGAATATATGTTCCTCGTCATATACGATGAACCGACGAGTAACATCGTATAGGATGATGTTCCTCGTCGGTTCAATTTCCCTTGAAATTTCAAGCATAAACTCCCCTTGTAACAAAAATGATAATAAATCGTACGAACTTCGATCTCAAGAGACTAGTATCCTAATGTTGCAAGGATAGTTGAGTGTTATTAGTTATGTGCTGATGATCACTTTTATTCAGGTGATTAGAGTCATTTGCTCCCGAATCTATACAGTTCCCGAGGTTTATCATTACCAACAGAAATTCCCTCTTTACCTTTCCGTGATGAAAAATTACCTAGAGAATCAAATCTACATAGCTCTAGGGCAACGATGCACCATAGACAGTCACTTCTACCGATGGTAAACTATTATCGATTAAATCAAAACATTACCAGACAAAAATTCAATTAGAGAAGAACACAATACCAGCATCCACATCTTGAGATAACATTTAAGACATGAACTGATTATAGGCATCAGTTACGCAGTGCCGATTATATTACAAGTGTTTACAAGTGTATGAAAGCAACAATAGGAATTTTGGCCCAAACTGTGTTGCCTTATGATAATAAGAAGGTCAGTTATGAAGTAGAACGTCTAAGATAGCATCTTGTGTCGGTGTATTTTCTATTTTATTAGATCAAGAAAGGGAAAGTTTGATGAAGGATATAACATTTAGCAATGATTCTCAAAACAACTCAAATCAGCACCTGAAGATGAGCCACCGACCAGATCATCCCCCACGGTGTTGATCTGAGATTGGACAGTTTCATTCATCGAACAACGAAATTCAACGAGCAGGTACCAATGCCGGACACCTGATTTACCGTGCTAGTGCCTATTGGATGAACGGATATTTATTCAGGCTCGATAACCCTGCGTTATCGCAAGAGAACCGTCGACACCGGTTGAGACAAATGAGAGCACTTAGCAACTGAATTTCTCTCCCTCGAAGCTGAACCATTTCACTGAGACTGGTAACCGCATTCGCCAACGGACAATCTCTGCTTCGCAAAAGTTAACTGCTTCGCGTTAACTTCTGCCTCCGTAACAACTACTCCGATGGACTAGTATGTTGTTTCTAGTTAATTAATGTGTGTGTTACAATGTTCAAGGATTTCGGTTGTGCGTATATTCGGATGTATCTGCATGTGTGAACCAATTTATATCCTTTCATATTCGTAGATATGCATGTGCCATGGTTTTTATGTGTACTGTTGTTTATGCATTGGTGAAATTTTAGATTTTTACTTCGCTCAGCATGTTGCAAACATAATCTAAGGTGCATTATTGGTCATGAGAGTTTCGCTGCAACTCGAACCACTTGCGCCTTTACTCTCTTATACTCCAGGTTTCAGTTGCCGTTATGCTATTTGATAGAATCGAGCTCTCAGGTGTCAGGATATTAATTCCCACAATTAGTCTTTATAATGTAACAGCCCTTCGTACTGACGTATTAGGTCGTACTGACGTATTAGGTCGTACTGACGTATTAGGTGATAGTTCGCACGATTTTTTGAATACCGGACTTTGTACTGATGTCATCGCTGTAGAGTTCTTATTTCCTTATTCACACTCTCTTCCCCAAAGATGATGTTTCACTGTGTGACACATAACACCAACACGTCCGTTTATCATCATTTGTTACCGGTGCCAGGTACCAATAGCATGTCACCAGCACGAACGTCTCTACGGTCAGCAATGCTGTAATGAGCTACAAAAAATTGACCACATTCTTGACACTGGCGGCCTAGTGGTATATTGTTTCTATTAACCAGTCTTACATTAGTTTTTTCTTACATTAGTTTTTTTAGTGTCATAGTTTGAAATGGAATTATAATTTGATTCACTATGAATGCGAAACAAATGAGAGTTTACAATCTAAATGAACTGATCTTAGTTTATATGAATTCAGAATTTTATAATTTTTTCATTCATGACACAAGGGTGTACGATAATTAGGTGTTTCACCTTCTAAGCGGCCATGAAATGTTATGAAGAGACACACAAATAATAGATGGAGTTTCCTCTCAACTTCCACGGCTCACCAGCAGTGGACATTTTGCCGTAGCCTTTGTTTAGGAATCCGCCTTCTCTACTTGAAGTGTTCGTAAGTGGGTCCTTAGATATATAAGTTTATGACACCTACATCCCATATAGGTTGTCATTATACCGCTCCTCAAATGGCCCCTGTAAACAGAGCCCTCAAACGGATCTGTTCACAGGCTGTTTACTCGCAATAGCAGTGGAAACGGAAGCCGTTCTGCTATTGGCGGGTCATCACTGAGCTCAAGGAGCCGTCAAATACATTTATATTTGAAGGGTCATGGAAAAAAGGAATTTAATGGTATATGAAAGGCAATCAGGGAGGTTGTCAATCCTCCAATAACGTGGGCGAGAAAGGGTTCATATTTTGTCTGATATTAAGTGAGTATCACTATATTCAAACTATTTATATATAAAATACCAGTTTTTAGATCATATGTACTTCCAATCCAAAACAGTAGTAGAAATATTACCATACCAGTGACATTGAACTTTTATGACGTGTGTAACATGCTGTTATGCAATACAAATGCTGTTAAACTTTCTGCGA
>SDVV010030417.1:0-11679 GCA_016164225.1 Gammarus roeselii
TTAGTTGTTTTTAGTTGTTTTAGTTGTTTTAGTTGTTTTAGTTGTTTAGTTGTTTTAGTTGTTGTAGTTGCTTTAGTTATTTTAGTTGTTTATGTTGTTTTAGTTTTTTAGTTGTTTTAGTTGTTTTAGTTGTTCTACTTGTTTTAGTAGATGTAGGTGTTTTACTTGATTTAGGTGTTTTAGTTGATTCACGTGTTTAGTTGTTTAGTTTTTTTCTAGTTGTTTTAGGTGAGTGAGTTGTTTAAGCTGTTTCAGTTGTTTTAGGTGTTTCGGGGTTTTGGTAGTCATAGTTGTTTTAATTGTTTTACGTGTTTATTGTTGTTCTAGTTGTTGTAGTTGTTTTAGTTGTTTTAGTCGTTTTAGGTGTTCTAGTTGTCTTAGGTGTTCTAGTATTTTTAGTTGTTACAGTTGTTACAGTTGTTTTAGTTGTTTCAGGTTTTTCAGTTGTTTTAGTTGTTGTAGTTGTTTTAATTGTTTTAGTTGTTTGAGTTGTTAGTCGTTTCAGTTGTTTGTCGTTGTTATAGTTGTTTTATATGTTTTAGTTGTTTCAGGTGTCTTAGTTGTTATAGGTGGATTTAGTTGTTGTAGGTGTTTCAGTTGTTTTCTATGTGTTTTCGTTGTTTCAGGTGTTTCAGTTGTTTTGGGTGTTCTAGTCATTGTATGTGTTTTAGTTGTTATAGTTGTTTAAGTTATTTTAGTTGTTTTATTTGTTTCAGTTGTTTGAGTTGTCATAGTTGTTTTAGTTGTTATAGTTGTTTTAGTTGTTTTAGGTGTTCTAGTTGTTGTAGGTGTTCTAATTGTTTATGGGGTTTTAGGTGTTTTAGTTGTTCCAGTTGTTTTAGTTAATTTAATTGTTTCTGGTGTTTTAGTTGGTTTAGGTATTCTAGTTGTTTCAGGAGTTTTAGTTGTTATAGTTGTTCAAGTTGTTTAAGTTGTTTTAGGTGTTATCTTTGTTTTAGTTGTTGTAGTTTTTTAGTTGTTGTAGGTGTTATAGTTGTTTTATGTGTCCTAGTTGTTATAGGTGTTTTAGGTGTTGTAGGTGTTTCAGGTGTTGTAGGTGTTTTTTGTGTATTATGTGTTTTAGTTATTCAAGGTGTTTTAGTTTTTTTTATGTGTTTTAGTTGTTCCATTTGTTATAGTTGTTTTGGTGTTTTAGTTAGCTTAGGTGTTATAGTTGTTGTAGTTGTTTTAGTTGTTGTAGTTGTTTTAGTTTTTTAGTTGTTTTGGCTGTTTTAAATGTTTGAGTTTTTCTAGTCGTTCTAGTTGTTGTAGTTGTTATAGGTGTTCTAGTTGTTATATGTGTTATAGTTGTTTAGTTGTTTTGGTTGTTATAGTTGTTCTAGGTGTTTTTGTTGTTGCAGTTGTTTTAGTTGTTTTAGGTGTTCTAGTTGTTATAGGTGTTATAGTTGTTTTGGGTGTTATCGTTGTTATATGTGTTCTAGTTGTTTTAGTTGTTATCGTTGTTTTACTTGTTTCTGGTGTTATAGTTGTTTAAGGTGTTCTAGTTGTTCTAGGTGTTTTAGGTGTTATAGTTGTTTAGTTGTTTCAGTTGTTGTAGTTGTTTTAGGTGTTATAGTTTATTTAGGTGTTCCAGTTGTTTATAGTTGTTATAGTTGTTGTAGTTGTTATAGTTGTTTTAGTTGTTATAGTTGTTATAGTTGTTTGATTTGTTTTAGTTGTTTTAGTTGTTTAGGTGTTTAGTTGTTATAGGTGTTATAGTTGTTTTAGGTGTTATAGTTGTTCTATGTGTTTATAGGTGTTATAGTTGTTTTAGTTGTTTAAGTTGTTTTACTTGTTTCTGGTGTTTTAGTTGTTTTAGGTGTTCTAGTTGTTATAGGAGTTCTGGTTGTTATAGGTGTTATAGTTGTTGTAGGTGTTTAGTTGTTTCAGGTGTTTCAGTTGTTTTAGAAGTTTTAGTTGTATCTGGTGTTATAGTTGTTTGTATGTGTTTTAGGTGTTCTAGTTGTTTTACTTGCTTTAGTTGTTCTAGTTGTTTAAGTGGTTATAGTTGTTTTAGTTGTTATAGGTGATCTAGGTCTTATATGTGTTTTAGTTGTTATAGTTGTTTAAGTTGTTTTAGTTGTTTTAGTTGTTGTAGGTGTTATAGTTAATTTAGGTGTTATAGTTGTTTAGTTGTTGTAGGTGTTTTAGTTGTTGTAGTGTTATAGGTGTTTTAGTTTTTTAGTTGTTTTATGGGTTTTAGTTGTTTAGGTGTTTTAGTTGTTTGTGGTGTTCTAGTTGTTATAGGTGTTTTAGTTGTTCTAGGTGTTTAAGTTGTTTTATGTGTTTTGGGTGTTCAAGTTGTTATAGTTGTTATAGTTGTTTTAGTTGTTTTAGTTGTTTCTGGTGTTTTAGTTGTTATAGGTGTTCTAGTTGTTATAAGAGTTTTAGTTGTTATAGGTGTTCAAGGTGTTCAGGTGTTTTATAGTTGCTATAGTTGTTATAGGCGTTATAGGTGTTTCAGTTGTTTTTGTTGTTTAGTTGTTTAGTTGTTATATTTGTTTTAGGTGTTTAGTTGTTATATGTGTTTTAGTAATTTTAGTTGTTTAGTTGTTTTACTTGTTTAGTTGTTTTAGTTGTTTAGTTTTTTTAGTTGTTTTAGTTGTTATAGTTGTTTTAGTTGTTTTAGTTGTTTCCAGTTGTTTTAGGTGTTATAGTTGTTGTAGGTGTTTTAGGTGTTTATGTGTTTTAGTTGATTTGGTTGTTTTATGTGTTTTAGTTGTTATAGTTGTTTAAGTGGTTTTAGTTGTTTTAGTTGTTATAGTTGTTTTAGTTGCTTTAGTTGTTTTAGTTGTTTTAGTTGTGTTACTTGTTTTAGTTGTTTTAGTTGCTAAAGTTGTTTTATGTGTTATAGTTGTTAAAGGTGTTATAGTTGTTATAGTTGTTTTGGTTTTTATAGTTGTTGTGGGTGTTTTAGTTGTTTAAGGTGTTGTAGTTGTTCTAGGTGATATAGGTATTTTAGGTGTTTTAGTTGTTTTATATGGTTTAGGTGTTTAAGTTGTTGTAGGTGTAACAGTTGTTTTAGGTGTTGTAGTCGTTTTAGGTGTTTCAGGTGTTATAGGTGTTCAAGTTAATTAGGTGTTTCTGTTGTTTTGGGTGTTTTAGTTGTTCTAGGTGTTTTAGTTGTTTCAGGTGTTTTAGTTGTTGTAGGTGTTGTAGTTTTTTTAGGTGTTTAAGTTGTTTAGGGGTTTTAGTTGTTCTAGGTGTTCTAGTTGTTATAGGTGTTCTAGGAGTTTCAGTTGTTCAAGGTGTTCCAGTTGTTTTAGGTGTTATAGTTGTTTTAGGTTTTATAGTTATTTTAGGTGTTATAGTTGTATCAGTTGTTTTAGGTGTTATAGTTGTTTTAGTTGTTTGAGTTGTTTAGTTGTTTTAGTTGTTGTAGTTGTTCTAGGTGTTTTAGTTGTTTTTAGGTGTTACAGGTGATTTAGGTTTCTAGTTGTTTCAGGTGTTATAGTTGTTTAGTTGTTATAGTTTTTTTAGTTGTTATAGTTGTTCTAGTTGTTTTAGTTGGTTGAGTTGTGTTAGGTGTTGCAGTGGTTTTTGTTGTTATAAGTTGTTGTAGGGGTTTTAGTTGTTATAGAAGTTTTAGTAGTTTTAGTTGTTTAAGTTGTTTCAGTTGTGATAATTCTTTTGGTTGTTTCAGTTGTTTTAGTTGTTTTAGTTGTTCAGTTGCTTTAGTTGGTTTAGGTGTTTCAGTTGCTTAGTTGTTTGAGTTGTTTTAGTTGTTATAGTTGTTCAAGTTGCTTTAGTTGTTTTAGTTGTTTTAGTTGTTATAACTGTTTTAGTTGTTTTAGTTGTTTTAGTTGTTGAGTTGTTATAGGTGTTTTGTTGTTCTATGTGTTATAGTTGTTTTAGTTGTTTTAGTTGTTTTAGTTGTTTTAGTTGTTTATAGTTGTTTTAGTTGTTTTAGTTAATTTAGTTGTTATAGTTGTTTCGTTGTTTTAGTTGTTTTAGTTATTTTCAGTTTTTGTAGGTGTTTTAGTTGTTTCAGTTGTTATAGGTGTTTTAAGTTTCAGGGGTTTCAGGTGTTTCAGTTGTTGTAAGTTTTTTAGTTAATTCAGGTGTTTTAGTTGTTTTAGGTGTTTTAGTTGTTATAGGTGTTCTTGTTGTTTTAGTTGTTTCAGTTGTTTAGTTGTTTAGTTGTTTTAGTTGTTTTTTGTTGTTATATGTGTTCTAGTTTTATAGGTGTTTTATGTGTTTTGTAGGAGTTTTAGTTGTTTTAGTTGTTCTAGGTGCTTCAGTTGTCGCAGGTGTCTAGTTGTTCTATATGTTTTAGTTGTTTTAGGTGTTTAAGTTTTTGAAGGTGTTCTAGTTGTTATTGGTGTTATAGTTGTTTAAGGTGTTTTAGGTGTTTTAGTTGTTTTAGGTGTTGTAGTTGTTTTATTTGTTTCAGTTGTTTCAGCTGTTGAAGTTGTTTTAGTTGTTCAGTGGTTTAAGGTGTTTATTTGTTTGTGATGTTTCAGTTGTTCTAGGTGTTTCAGTTGGTGTAGGTGTTATAGTTGTTTTAGGTAATCTAGTTATTTTAGGTGGTATAGTTTTTTTAGTTGATATGGGTGTTTTAGTTGTTTTCAGTTGTTATAGTTGTTGTAGTTGTTTTTTAGGTGTTTTAGTTGTTCTAGTTGTTATAGTTGTTGTAGGCGTTATAGGTGTTTCAGTTGTTTTTGTTGTTTAGTTGTTTTAGTTGTTATAGTTGTTTTAGGTGTTTAGTTGTTATATGTGTTCTAGTAATTTTAGTTGTTTAGTTGTTTTATTTGTTTTAGTTGTTTAAGTTGTTTTTAGTTGTTTTAGTTGTTTAAGTTGTTTTAGTTGTTGTAGTTGTTATAGTTGTTCTAGTTGTTTTAGTTGTTTTCAGTTGTTTTAGGTGTTATAGTTGTTGTAGGTGTTTTAGGTGTTTATGTGTTTTAGTTGTTTTGGTTGTTTTATGTGTCTTAGTTGTTATATTTGTTTCAGTTGTTATAGTTGTTTTAGTTTTTATAGGTGTTTCAGTTGTTTAAGGTGTTTTAGTTGTTATTTTTATTTTAGTTGTTTAGTTTTTTTAGTTGTTACAGTCGTTTTATGTGTTGTAGTTGTTATGTTTGTTATAATTGTTTCAGTTGTTATAGTTGTTTTAGTGGTTTCAGTTGTTTTAGTTGTTATAGTTGTTTTAGTTGATCTAGTTGATTTAGTTGTTTTAGTTGTGTTAGGTGTTTTAGTTGTTCTAGTTGTTAAAGTTGTTTTAGGTGTTATAATTGTTAAAGGTGTTATAGATGTTATAGTTGTTTAAGTTTTTATAGTTGTTGTGGGGGTTTTAGTTGTTTAAGGTGTTGTAGTTGTTCTAGGTGATATAGTTATTTTAGGTGTTTTAGGTGTTTTATATGGTTTAGGTGTTAAAGTTGTTGTAGGTGTAACAGTTGTTTTAGGTGTTTTAGTTGTTTTAGGTGTTTTAGGTTTTTAGGTGTTCAAGTTAATTGGGTGTTTCTGTTGTTTTAGGTGTTTAGTTGTTTTAGGTGTTTAGTTGTTTCAGGTGTTTTAGTTGTTGTAGGTGTTTTAGTTTTTTTAGGTGTTTAAGTTGTTTAGGTGTTTTAGTTGTTCTATGTGTTCTAGTTGTTTTAGGAGTTCTAGGAGTTTTAGTTGTTCAAGGTGTTCTAGTTGTTTTTGGTCTTATAGTTGTTCTAGGTGTTTTAGTTATTATAGGTGTTATAGTTGTTTCAGTTGTTTCAGGTGTTTTAGTTGTTTTAGTTGCTTGAGTTGTTTTAGTTGTTTTAGTTGTTGTAGTTGTTCTAGGTGTTTTAGTTGTTTTAGGTGTAACAGGTGATTTAAGTTTTTTAGTTGTTTTAGGTGTTATAGTTGTTTAGTTGTTATAATTTTTTTAGTTGTTATAGTTGTTCTAGTTGTTTTAGTTGGTTTAGTTGAGTTAGGTGTTGCACTGGTTTTGGTTGTTTGTATTGTTTTAGGGGTTTCAGTTGTTATAGGTGTTTTAGTTGTTTTAGTTGTTTGAGTTGTCTTAGGTGATTTAGTTTTTGAAGGTGTTTCAGTGGTTTCTATGTGTTTTAGTTGTTCTGGGTGTTTTAGTTGTTTTACGTGTTCCATTTGATTGAGGTGTTTACGTTTATGTAGGTGTTTTAGTTGTTTCTATGTGTTTAAATTGTTTTTGGTGTTGTAGTTGTTTCAGGTGTTATAGTTGTTTTAGATGTTATAGGTGTTTCAGTGGTTTTAGGTGTTTTAGTTGTTTTAGGCGTTCCAGTTGTTTTAGGTTTCATAGTTATTTTAGGTGTTATAGTTGTTTCAGTTGTTTTAGGTGTTGTAGTTGTTTTAGTTGTTTAAGTTGTTTAGTTGTTTTAGTTGTTGTAGTTGTTCTAGGTGTTTTAGTTGTTTTAGGTGTTACAGGTGTTTTTGGAGTTTTAGTTGTTTTATGTGTTAAGTTGTTTAGTTGTTATAGTTGTTTTAGTTGTTATAGTTGTTCTAGTTGTGTTAGTTGGTTTAGTTGTTTAGGTGTTTTATTTGTTGTATTTTTGTCAGTTGTTTTAGTTGTTTTAGTTGTTTCAGTTGCTTTAGTTGTTTAGTTGTTTAAGGTGATTAATTGTTTTAGGTGTTCTAGTTGTTCTAGGTGTTTTAGTTGTTTCAGGTGTTATAGTTGTTTGGGTGCTACAGTTATTTTAGGTGTTATGTTTTTTTAGTTGTTTTATGTGTTTTAGTTGTTATAGTTGTTTAGTTGTTTATAGGTGTTTTAGTTGTTTTAGTTGTGATAGTTGTTTAGGTGTTTTAGTTGTTTTAGTTGTTCAGATGTTTTAGTGGTTTTAGTTGTTTCAGGTGTTAGTTGTTTTATGTGTTTAGTTATTTATGTTCTTTTAGTTGTTATAGTGGTTATAGTTGTTATAGGTGTTTTAGTTGTTTGAGGTGTTTTAGTTGTTCTAGTTGTTTTTGTTGTTTTAGTTGTTCTAGTTGTTGAAGGTGCTTTAGTTGTTTCAGGTGTTATATGTGTTATAGGTGTTATGGTTGTTCTAGGTGTTATAGTTGTTCTAGTTGTTATTGTTGTTTTAGTTGCTTTAGTTGTTTTAGTTGTTATAGTTGTTTGAGGTGTTTTAGTGGTTTTGGTTGTTATAGTTGTTTAGTTGTTCTAGTTGTATTAGTGGTTTTAGTTGTTTTAGTTGTTATAGTTGTTTTAGTTGTTTTTAGTTGTTCTAGTTGGTTTAGTTGTGTTAGGTGTTTTAGTTGTTAAAGTTGTTTTAGGTGTTTTAGTTCTTTAAGGTGTTATAGTTGTTTTAGTTTTTGTAGTTGTTGTGGGTGTTGAAGTTGTTTAAGGTGTTATAGTTGTTATAGGTGTTATAGGTATTATAGGTGTTTTAGGTGTTGTAGGTGGTTTAGGTGTTATAGTTGCATAAGGTGTATTAGTTGTTTTAGGTTTTTTAGTTGTTTTAGGTGTTCCCCGAGAACTCAGTCGACTTCCCCTACAAGCCGGAATCGTTGTGGGGGAGTGACTTTGCTCTCGGAGTCGCGCCGAGACCGATCTCCATTTGCCTTACAGTCATTGCATCTCCAGGGAAAGCAATTTCATTCCCGCAGCAGATCCGTTAAAAAATGTCCACTTCCCCTACGAACTGAAATCGTTGTGGGGTAGTGACTTTGTTCACCCCGCGACCGATTTTCTTTTGCCCTACAGCTATTGGACCTCCAGTGGAAGTGACTTTATTTCTGCAGCAGTCACGAGAACCATGTCCTCTTCTTAAATGATTCGAGTTCACTGTTGGGCAGTGACATTGTTTTTGGAGCCGCGATGAGACCGATTTCCATTTGCCTTACAGTCATTGCACCTCCAGGCGAAGTGAATTCATTCCTGCAGACGATCCGAAAACCATGTACACTTCCTCTACGAGCCGAGATCGTTATAGGGTAGTGACTTTGTTCTCGGAATCACCCCGAGAGCGATTTCAAAGTTCCTCACAAGAATCGCCGCACCAAGGAAGGGACTTTATTCCTGCAGCAGCTCCGTGAACTCTGTCCACATCGCCACTTCAATCAAGTGACTTCATTCCTGCAAGGGCCCTGAAAACTCTGTCCACTCCATCTACGTTTGGAGATCATTGTTGGAAAGTGACATTGTTCCCGGAGACGCGCCGAGACCGATTTCAAATGCCTTACAGTCATTGCACGTCCTAGAGAAGTGACTTCATTAGTGCAGCAGCCCCGATAACCATGTCCACTTCCCCTACGAGCTGAAATCGTTGTAGGGTAATGACATTGTTCTCGGAGCCGCCCCGAGAGCAATTTCAAAGTACTTAACAAGCATGCTACTTCAAGGGAGTGATTTCATTTCAGCAGTAGCCTCGAGCTCCATGTCCTCTTCATCCACGAGCCGATACCATTGTAGGAGAGTTACTTCATTCTCTGAGCCGCCCCGAGACCGATTTCCATTTGCCTTACAACCATCGCACCTCCAGGCGAAGTGAGTTCATTCCTGCAGACGATCCGAAAACCATGTACACTTTCTCTTCGAGACGAGATCGTTGTAGAAAAGTGACTTTGTTCACGGAGCCGCCCCGAGAGTGATTTCAAAGTTCCTAACAAGCATCGTCATTTCAAGGGGGTAACTTCATTCGTGCAGCAGCTCCGACAACTATGTCCTCTTCATCTACGAGCCGACATCATTGTAGGAGAGTTACTTCGTTCTCTGGGCCGCCACGAGACTGATTTCGAGTTGCCTTAATGCTATTGTACGTCCAAGGGAAGAAACTTCATTCTTGTAGCAGCCCCGTGAACTAAGTCGACTTCCCCTACAAGCTGAAATCGTTGTAAGAGAGTGACATTGCTCTCGGAGTCGCGCCGAGACCGGTCTCCATTTGCCTAACATTCATTGAACCTCCAGGGGAAGTACTTCATTACCCTCCAGGGGAAGAACTTCATTACCGCAGCAGATCCGAGAACCTTGTCCACTCACACTACGAGCTGAGATCGTGATTGGGTACTGACTTTGTTCTCGGAGCCGTCCCGAAACGATTTCATAGTTCTTACTAGCATCGTGACTTCATCTCAGCAGCAGCTCCAAGAACCATGTCCTCTTCCCCAACGAGATGAAATCATCCGTAGAACAGTGACTTTGTTCATGGACCCGCCCCGGGAGCGATTTTAAAGTTCCTAACAAGCATCGTCATTTCAAGGGGGTAATTTCATTCGTACAGCAGCTCCGAGAACTCTGTCCACTTCATCCACAAGCCGAGATCATTGTAGGAGAGTTACTTTGTTCTCGACCGGCCAGCGACCGATTCTCCTTTGCCCTACATATATTGCACCTCCAGTGGAAGTGACTTCATTTCTGCAGCAGTCACGAGAACCATGTCCTCTTCTCCAATGATTCGAGTTCACTGTTGGGTAGTGACATTGTTTTTGGAGCCGCGATGAGACCGATTTCCATTTGCCTCACAGTCATTGCACCTCCAGGCGAAGTGACTTCATCCTGCAGACGATCCGTATAAGTAAACTATGTACACTTCCTCTACGAGCCGAGATCGTTGTAGGGTAGTGAATTTGTTCTCGGAGCCGCCCCGAGAGCGATTTCAAAGTTCCTCACAATGATCGCCACTCCAAGGAAGTGACATCATTATTGCAGCAGCCTTGAGAACTATGTCCTCTTCATCTACGAGCCGATATCATTGTAGGAGAGTTACTTCATTCTCTGAGCCGCCCCGAAACCGATTTCGATTTGCCTTGCAGCTAACGCACCTCCAGGGGAAGGGACTTCATTCCTGCACCAGCCCCGAGAACCTTGTCTAATTACCCTACGAGCTGAATTTGTTGTACGGTAGCGATTTGGTTTTTGGAGCCACGCCGCGACCGATTTCCATTTGCCCTATAACCATCGCTCCTCCAAGAGAAGTGACTTCATTCCTGCCGATAACTCAGTCGACTTCCCATACGAGCTGAGATCATTGTAGGGTACTGACATTGTTCTCGGAGACGCACCGAGACTGATTTCCATAAACTTACAGCTATTGCACGTCCAACGAAAGTGACTTCATTCTTGCAGCAGCCCCGAGAACTCAGTCGACTTTCCCTACAAGCCGAAATCGTTGTAAGGGAGTGACATTGCTCTCGGAGACGCGCCGAGACCGATCTCCATTTGCCTAACAGTCATTGCACCTCCACGGGAAGTACTTCATTCCCGCAGCAGATCCGAGAACCATGTCCACTTCCCCTACGAGCTGAGATCGTTGTCGTACCTGACTTTGTTCCTGGTGTCGCACCGAGAGCGATTTCAAAGTTCCCTACAAGCATCGTCACTCCAAGGGAGTGACCTCATTTCATCAGCAGCCATGAGAACCATGTCCACTTCCCCTACAAGCTGAAATCATCCGTAGGGTGGTGACTTTGTTCCCGGAGCCGCCCCGAGAGCGATTTCAAATTTCCTACCAAGCATCGCCATGTCAAGGGAGTAACTTCATTCCTGCAGCAGCTCCGAGAACTCTGTCCACATCGCCACTTCAATCGAGTGACTTCATTCCTGCATGGGTACTGAAAACTCTGTCCACTCCATCTACGTTTTGAGATCATTGTTGGAAAGTGACATTGTTCCCGGAGACGCGCCGAGACCGATTTCCATTTGCCTCACAGTCATTGCACGTCCTAGAGAAGTGACTTCATTCGTGCAGCAGCCCCGATAACCATGTCCACTTCCCCTACGAGCTGAAATCGTTGTAGGGTAATGACATTGTTCTTGGAGCCACCCCGAGAGCAATTTCAAAGTTCCTAACAAGCATTGCCATTTAAAGGGAGTAACTTCATTCCTGCAGCAGCTTCGAGAACCCTAACCACTTTATCCACAAGCCGAGATCATTATAGGAAAGTTACTTTGTTCTCGAGTCGCCCAGCGACCAATTTTTATTTGCACTACAGCTATTGCACCATCAGTGTAAGTGACTTCATTCCTGCAGCAGTCACGAGAACCATGCTCTCTTCCCCTATGATCCGAGATCACTGTTGGGTAGTGACATTGTTCTAGGAGCCGCGATGAGACCGATTACCATATGCCTAACAGGTATTGCACCTCCAAGGGAAGTGACTTTTTTCCTGCAGCTGTATTGAGAAGTCAGTCGACTTCCTCTACGAATTGAGATCATTGTAGGGTAGTGACATTGTTCTCTGAGCCAAACTGACATCCATCTGCCTCACAGCCTCGCACCTCCAAGGGAAGATACTTCGTTCCTTGAGCAACCACGAGAACTCAGTCGACTTCCCCTACAAGCCGGGATCGTTGTGAGGGAGTGACATTGCTCTCGGAGTCTCGAAGAGACTGATCTCCATTTGCATTACAGTCATTGCATCTCCAGGGAAAGTATTTTCATCCACGCAGCAGATCCTTAAAACAATGTCCACTTCCCCTACGATATGAAATCGTTGAAGGGTAGTAACTTTTTTCACGGAGCCACCCCGAGAGCAATTTCAAAGTTCTTAACAAGCATCGCTACTTCAAGGGAGTGATTTCATTTCAGCAGCAGCCGCCCCGATCAGTCTCGGGGCGGCTCAGAGAACGAAGTAACTCTCCTACAATGATATCGGCTCGTGGATGAAGAGGACATGGATCTTGAGGCTGCTGCTGAAATGAAATCACTCCCATGAATAAGCGATGCTTGTTAAGAACTTTGAAATTGCTCTCGGGGTGGCTCCGGGAACAAAGTCACTACCCTACAACGATTTCAGTTCGTAGGG
>SDVV010030418.1:0-11679 GCA_016164225.1 Gammarus roeselii
TACATATAAAACTACCACAATGATGCAACAACCAACCAATTATGCCTGAAATAGCTTGCTACATGGATGCTTCAAGCCTAAAAATACCCTAAATACCTAAAACTGTATGAGTTAACTGATCGAAATTCCGAAACACTAAAAATTCAACATAAATCAATCGATCATTACAGAGTATACATAACATAATATTTGAACTTACGGTAAATCCATATCGTTCAGGTATTTTCGCTATTGGAAACGCGTCAATGGAATACTGATATAAATGTTTCAAAACTGGGTAATGCAATATGGGGTAGATAGATTCTCGACCGTAGGTGCTGCTTCATCCCACAATACATACCTAAACTCGGCAATAACCATACTAATAACCCATACTAATCCTATAGATAGTATTTACATATGAAATAAATAGATGGGAAACACAGAATCTTGCCTGCAATCCTACCTTCAGGCTGGTACAAACAGGACCATTCGCACACTAAGGCTGCAAAATTGAAATATAAGACATACTTACCACACTAGTCCTATAAAATAATATACGGTGATAAATGAACAAAATATATAAAAAATATCCCAAGCCCGCACCGCTACGAACCCACCAATCAAGCATTGAATAAGTCATATATACCACAACTAGGTAAGAAAACACACGTATATGTTCACATAATTTTTTTTAATCCATACATAAATATATAACGAGTTATACACTCACAACGTAGCAGACGTGACACGGAAACAAATTTATAAGACAAGGTACAGGTAAGAGCAAACTCAGATAATCTTCCAGGAGCGCATCCAACTTTTTGCCTAGGGGATCCCTACGCCTCGCCCCCCCACCAGAAATTTGGAATAACACTAATCCTACCAGAACCGAATAAATATATATAACGAGCAACATTTAGTGACCAATTATACTCCACTACAAACATCTAAAGAAGAAAAAACGTATATATAAATATAATATATATCAAAATACAGTACAAATTAAAAACATAAACCTTGCCAATCAAGGGCACAAGCCTGCTTTCATCCCGCTGTTCCCCTTCCGTCCCCCTTCCGGTCTCCCCCCCCCTTCTCGTCCGTTAGCTGACTTGGGGCACCAAACCAGTTCCGGTACCCTACGCTCCCGCCCTCCCCCATTTCTGCGCGAACCCCCATACGCTCGGTGAGTCAAGGTGCATGCATCGCGTCCTACCCCGGTGAAATGTTTTGTGCAAATTCCCATAGACCGGACAAAATCCGTCAAACGGCCCTATACTAACTACTTATATTACAATTTCACATACTATGCAATGCACAGAAAGGTTATCCGACACTTAAATAGTATTATAAACACCGAATAATTAAAACTTACATTATCATACAAGTAGTTAACATCCGACAGTAGAAAACAAGAACCCCTCAAGCGCAACAGCACCTTTGATTAGTTTCATCCATGAAAGCATTCGAAAAGTCTACATCTGAATTACAAGTATTGCCCAAATTATCCAGAATAACCAATGGAATTTGATGTGGACACAAATCAGGTGTGAATCTGCTGATGTTTGCAAGCTCGTCTCATCCAAAAGTAAGGGATGACTTGTTTGGGTACTTACTTCTTTCAGTCTAGACAGTAGATCATTATCTTGATCTCTATCTCTCCTCAAGTTCAACAAAGGAGGCGTCACTAGTGACACTGAAAAACCGGAAAACTGCGAACTCTGTTCATTAATCACAGGCGGCGGCATTAGGGAGTCTGGTGTCAAGCCGGAAAAACTCGTATTAGGGGATTGTAAACTATCGAAACTAAACTCTAGCTGGCTAAAATTCTGATTTACTGGGGTAGAAGCTCTTGGTCCATCCTCAACATCCGAGGAAACCAATGCCGGTATTTCCCACAATCCTAGCGATAAATCTTAGTTCGTTGGTAAAATTGACATCGTCGGCAAACTCTCCTCCATAAATGAATAATGAGACTGGCACTTGCTTCCAAACGCGGTTTAAATGAAATATTCTTCAGGGCAGACCAGTTTATCCCCAAGGGTCCGGTAACAGGAGCATGTTTTTCTCTTGTAGGGATCATCTTTGGCAGTGAAGTCATCTTCAGATTCCAGGGAACAATTTTATTGGCATTGCCATGAAATACTTTAATTTGAGATATGTGAACCTCCATTTCTTCACACGGTCGTTATATGTGGTAAATGGTGAAAGTCACACTATTGTTATCGGCAGCCACTACACGTAAGGGTCCGTCAAATTTAGGAGCCAACTTGTTTCTTTGCCCTGCAGCTTGATAAGGTACCTTCCTCAAGACTAAATCTCCGAGTTTAAACTTCGGAGAAACTTTCTTCGCCGGTCTCCAATGAGAATCTTTGGCCGGAACATCGAGTTTTACTCCCTCAGCGAAAAATTAGGCCGGGGAATGTCTTGTTTCGGTGTGAGGCAATCTATTGTATTGTGACAATATACCGAAAAGCCTCTTGCCCTAATCTCTCGGATTAGCATGACACACCGTTGGCACTCTCGATCGAATCGTCCGATTCAATTGATACACTCCGTCATTAGTATGCGGTGCATAAGGGATTGAGTGGGTCTGCTGGATCCCGTAAGAAGCCAGCAGGTCTCGAAATGGTTTTCCTCTGAACTCCGGTCCTGAATCGGTTAGAAGAGTTTCCGTGGTCTTCTAACCGATTGTCTGCTAGCACTTCGCAACAGCTTGCGAAGTCTTACTTCTTAGAGGCACGGCATGTGCAAACTTTGTATGAATGTCTATACCCACCATGATGCCGATGTAGCCACTCGTAGATTTGGTCAACTCCATCAAATCAACGGCATACAACTCGTACGGTCGAGCAGTCCTCCGTTTGTACAAAGGAAAACTTCGAAGGGTTTGGCCTTTGTGAACTTGGCACACTGCGCACAGTCTTACTACATAAGCCACTGAAGCAGACAATCTCGGGTGAAAATATCAAGTGCGCATCACTTCGAGAACTTTGTCTCTACCAGCATGACCCTGCAAATCATGAAAAGCTTGTCCCAGCTCATTCAGCTGAGACTCATAAATTATAGGAATAGTTATCGTTTTGCCAGAATTTACAAAGTTACATACTAACAAACCAGAATCCTCCATCCTTAGATTGGGCAACCATGACCTGAACTTCGTTAACTCTTTACTCATGGTATGTATGTTCTGCTTGCCATCACTCGTGACTAGCTCCCTCAAGTGTCTGATTTTGGGATCAAACAATTGATCCCGCAAGAACGCTTCAGGACCATCTGTCATGCACAACTCGCCAATCTCTGCTCGTTCTAATACCAACTCTGCGTTACGAGCCTGTGCAACCTGTACTTTCTATGTAGGCTTAGGAGATGCACGACTAGACTTTGAACCTTGATCATTAGATATTGGCAAATCATTCAAGCTACGAGACAACTCCAAATTTTGATCACCAAGAGAAACCGGAATCAAACAATCGAAATGCACACCGCCAAGACACTGTAAGTAAATTGTTTCCCTGCTTCACTTCTTAACTGGAGTTTTAACTCTCACAACCGGGCCAGAAGGAAAATACACTACTACCTCCCACCTGAACGCATCAGAAAAAGCTTGTGCCATGTCAAAAGTTGGGAACGCCTCCTGATTGTACATACTGCAATTTCTCTTTTTGTCATAAGCGGAATTTTGAAAAACATATCTGACAGGATCGTTTAGTACTGCGTCAACGGAAGCTTCCCGCAACACATCCACATTTTCTAACGCTCTGCTAATACCGCAACTTAATGCTTCAAAGAAGGAGTTTGAACCCTCAGGAACTTAAACAATCTTGAATTTCTCCAGAAAATTATCAGCTACAGGGTGATACTCTGACGGATCTTCAGGTATTTCCACGGAAACACAGCTCGAGACAAAGAATCGGCTACACTGTTAGACTTCCCTGGTAAGTATTCCAGTTCAAAATGTCCGATCGCTAAGTCTTCCAAAGTTCGCAGTAATCGGTCATCTACTCTTTTCATCTGGTTCAAATAAACCAAGGGCTCGTGATTGGTGCGTATCACGTAATGTCTCCCGTCAAGGTAAACTCGGAAATGGTGAACTGCAAATCTGATCGCAGCGAGTTCTCTATCTGTAGTTCTGTATCGCACCTGTGCCTTATTGAAAGCAGCCCCGCATAGGCAAGAACGCGCTCAACACCTTCTTGCATCTGAGACAAAACAGCTCCGGCGCCAGTAGCACTAGCATCTACTGTCAGAACAAAAGAACTATCAGTTACGAAATCGGGGTAAGCCAAAATTGGGGTATTAGCTAAACTCTCCTTGAGTCTACAAAATGCTTCATCCGCTAACTCTAACCACTTGAAAGATTTGAACGCAGTCAACTCATACAGAGGCGCCATAAGCTCGGCCGAATTTTCAAGAAATCTTTTGTAATAGTTCACCATACCATTGAATAATTTCAACTGGCGAACAGTCTTCGGAGCAGGAAAATCTAGCACTTCCTGAACATTGGACGGTAGCGGTTGAATTCCTTGTTTTCCCATTATGTGACCTAAGTAATTCACCTCCGCACAAAACAGATCACACTTAGGTACGCTCAGCTTCAGACCATGCTCTGCAAGTCTTTCAAACACGGTATTCAAGTGTTGCAAATGGTCATCGAAATCTTTACCAACCACCAATATGTCATCCAAATACGCTTGGGCTCGATCGAAGGGAATTCCGGCCAACACAATTGACACTAATCTCGAAAAACTGGCGGGACCGTTCGTTAAGCCGAAGGGCATCTGCCGGTACTGATACAAGCCATCACCTGTTGAAAAGGCGGTTATTTCTTTGCTCTCTTCATCTAGCGGAATCTGATGGTATCCGGACAACAAATCCAAGGATGAAAAGCATCTATTATCTTTGAATTAGCACACGGTGTCCGACATATTGGGTAAAGGGAACGAATCACGCTTAGTAAGGGCATTAACAGCTCTATTGTCGATGCAAATTCTCAGGGACCCGTTTTGCTTGCAAACGGGCGCTAACGGTGAAGCCCAAGCTAAGGAAGAGGGTTCGATGATGCCTTGAATTGAAAGCTTACCAATCTCATCATTCAACTCGTCCCGCAGCGGCCCGGGGAATCGCCGGTATTGTTGTTTAATTGGTCGAGCACCTTGCACGTCTATTTTATGAGTAACTATAGCGGTACAACCCAGATCTAGCTCATTCCTACCTAGCACAACACGGTGATGTTTTAGGAACTGCCCAACTTTGTGCTTTCGGCTTCCGCGAAATCAAAAGAATCAATCAACGAGTCAACATAGTGTTCTGTCTCATCAATAAACAAAGCGGCATCTACGAACGACTTGATTCCTAGCAGAAAAAATGCTAACTTTTGTCCTTTCTCAACCCCAACGGTTCCATCGGATGGATTCAGCGCTTCAATGTAGGTTAAACCACAGTTCACTTTATTCAGGGACCACGCAACCATAGCTGGAGAGCGTGAACCAACAATCGGCTTTACACAGCCTTCAACATCTTCAGACAAATCAGGAATATTAGCACAGATCAAGGTACTTGCTCTAGGCTATAGAGAAACTAGACAGGCACTACGGACTTTGTACTATCGTTGGCCCGGCATAGCAACCTTTAGCTCAATGGTAAAATGGTTCGCATCAGGCGGTCGATATCTCAGCGTACGATCCACAGTATCTACACAAAGGAAATACCGGTCTAAGCAGTCTAACCCCAGAATAAACGGAAAAGTTTCGGATCGCTTACTAACGATTACTATTCTGTGTGGAAAAAACGTCAATTATCCAATCGTTATGGGTACAACAATTTCACCTTTAAGATTCAAACTCCGTCCACAAATTCCAGTGATATTGCCTACAGAAACTGGTCTCAATTCCTTATATAACTTGAGAACCACATCCAATAAAGCAGGCGTCGCCATAGTTACCGTAGCTCCCTTATCTACCAGGGCATCATATTTCACTCCACCAACCCACAGTGGAACATGGTAAGAGACTGCCGTATTTTTGCGACACTTAAGTCTAATTGAGGATTCCTGCAAATCTTGCCGTTCAACCCGAAATGACCTCACCATCCTGGCCGTTTCCCGTTTCTCGAAGACGGTATCGTATTTTTGCTTACATTTGTAACTCTCATGACCTATGTCGTCACACAAAACGCATGCCAAACAGCGGCGTCGGAACAATTCACAGTCCGCTAAAGGATGACTTCTTCTACCACAAAAGCTACACTTTGGAACTCCTTCTCTTTGACTTAAATTTCCGCAGCTAGCTCCAGTATCAGTATTATTTGAACTAAAATCTCTCCGGCGCGACTGAGTTTGCGGGCAATTACGAGACATGTGTCCCGGGCAATTACAATTATAACAAATAGTCCTCTTGGCAAAACAATCGAACTCCAAATGACCTGTTTTGTTACAGAATGTACACTGGGGTGATTAATATTGAACAACTTTATCTGCTAGCGGCTTCTCAACTACGGCTGACACTGGTAAAATGGAAGAACTCGGCACGGATCTCGGTGAGCTCTGACATTCTAAAATCATTGCCAAGCGCACAATCTGATCCAACGTGGCATCTTCCTGATGTGCTAGCTGTACAATTATCTGCTGTGGCATTTCGGGTTGTAATGCACTAAGAAATTTACTCCTTATCATCATGTCATGGCTTCCTTCACTAGCGATAGATACTTACTTAGATAAGGTCTTCAACCGGATTGAAAAACATCTTAAGCTCTCCCCGAGATGGCGAAACGCTAAGAAAAAGTTCGTAAATTCATTTGATGACAGCGTTGTTCTTCTAGAGAATTTATCTTAAAACGCTCCATCACATCGTCCTAATCCGCTTCAACTCCATTAGCAAGTACAACAGCTCTGGCTTCACCCTCAAAAAATGATGGTAGTATCTGCAACCACGAAACTTTGTCGTCTCTGTAAATGCTTGTACAGTACTTTTCAGAAAATGCAATGAAAGCAGCTATTCCGGTAGCACCAGTAAACGTTGCTGGAGGTGGAACTCGGTCAATTCGTATGTCCCTTTGGTGATGTTGGTAATATTTATTACGGGTAAAGAGTTACCAGTTGGCAAACCAAAACGTTAATAACGTGAGCTTCTGTGAGCGATGATAATTCAAGTGAACTCGGTGCTTTCACTTTCAAGGCACAATCTGACTTCAATCTACTAAATGACGAAATGAGGTTGAGTATTATGAACAAGCACCAAATTACAGACACAAGGACAATGACTGACAAGGGCAGGTAAAATCTTTGGTATTGGTGTTATCCCAACTTAACTAAATGAAGACATACAAGGTAATATAGAAAAGGGAAAAGAAGGGAGATAGGAAAGCCGGCAAGAAAATTCCAGGCGCCGCTGCTTCACAGCGGGAAATCTTCACTTCTTTTTAGAATTTGTAATTCAGGTCGCGAATTCGGTTTTGGTCTCGCTTGAAGTGGGTTGTCGTACAACAGAAGTAGTGTTCCCTTTTTGAAGTCGATCCGCAGCAGAGAATGAAGGCTGCAACTGTAAACAATATTTGGCTAAACATGTGCCACATGGTAGATTATTACACACCATTCTGCCTGCCTCATACAGGCAGACAGATTGGGTGCATGTAGTAAAATTGGACATATAAAGAAAGGAAATTAGTATACCCCTATGGGTGTACTACTAGGAATAAAAATGGGAGTCTTAAGCTTCATGAAAAAAGATTTTGATTCAATATTATATCTATGTTTATCATCCAGAATTGTGCATTCTGGATGTATAATAGTTGCAGAAGATGACACTTTATTTGGAAAAAAAAAGTTATTTACACTATAAATCTCTATACATTGGCATGGGTCAAGGTAGGGTGCCACTCAGACCTAAAGATTGATACCATGTGAACAGAATACCAATTTGAATATCCTATTCTAGCCTTGGGCCGAGGAATTCCCCATAGCTAGCTGCAACTGTACATTTGTGTAAGGTTGAAATTTTGCATCCAGGTATATACAGGGAATGTCTTGCTGCAGAAATCTGAAAATATATTTATTAGTCTGCTCTAGATTTAGAAACCTAGCATGAGACACTGGGGATAGCACATATTGTAGAACAATGTTATTCTTACCTGTCTTCTGTAGGGCAAGATCCAAGGTAAGCCTTGTTTTATTAAGTTTGCAGTGGACAAGGTAATATCTAGCTGCATTCACTAATTATTTGTACATCCTGCAATCAGAAGAATAGTGAATTCCTAATTGTCTTGGCGTGTTGCAGCAGTTTGCTTCCACAACGAATAGTTTAAAATATAGGAAGAACCACCTTATCACCCTGTTTTCATTTTCAAGTGATTAATAAACTTGTAACACACAAAACACTATGTTCCTGTTCCGCTCTATGGAGAGTTAAGAAAAAGTCCTCTCGGATTTTCGCGGGAAGGATTTGTTGTCAAGGAAGGCGTTACTGCCATATTTGTGTCAATGTATTTCTCTGAATCATTTATTCCTTCTGATGAATGTTCCATGGCTTTTTGTGCATGGGTATTCGTATTTATTTACCTAAAATAAATATTTGTTGTACTGCCATTATGGTTGGAAGCAGTTTTGTACTATCTGAACGGAAATGTTTTAGCTACCTACAGAGAGATGCAACAATGAGATCAAAGGATGCGATTGCTTAATAGCAATAGGTGCTTGTGATGCACGTATAATGTGTTTAGTGTTATTGGGATAATGTAGCGTCAATTGAGAACCTCTACATCCTTAATAGCCTCTACTAACGTACTTAAAACTCCAGCCATATTCTCATCATCTGACATATAGAGCAAGTTAGAATCAGGAATACACAATCAATTGAACAAAACAGCAATCAGCAAATTAACTAATGTTATAGGAGGGGGCTTACCTAAACTAAGTCTAAACGACGCAAACTACTCTGATACACAAGTTTGTCAGGACTGGCTATCTCGAGCAATATATGCAAGCAGAATTCCGGTAATTGGTTATCCACCAACTTGAAGTTCCCCCTCCGCAGAGTTTGGTAGGTCTGACAAGAGATGTTGTTGTTCAGCTCGGGATACTCTGCCTATATTCATTCGTTCCGAAATACGAGCTAATTAAGTTTCGACTTAGACTTTCCCTAGACACTGACGACTATTATTGAAATTCAACTTCTCAGTAAAAGGCCTAATTATTATCGTGGCAATGAACAGTTGAATTGCATCACGGAGGTAATAATCATTCACGAAAAGTCCACGGACGCACGGAATCCGTATCCTAACTAAATACTGAAGTTCGGAAGTCCAGCCGGAGATGTTAATAAATTACCAAACGTCCATCTTCAACTGACGTTCGATAACTCGCAGTGACAGCACTTAGAGTATTCAGTATCATTCAACAAGCAACTCCCAATGGAAAGAAATCGCCCTATCTCATGACTTCAAGTAAGGAGGTCCGGTATATGAATATGTACTATTTTAGGTGATGGTAAATATTTTTATTATTGAAGGGTAATTTACCCTTTTTTTTACTCGAATAGTTAATAGTGAATGAGCTTCTGTGAGCAATAATAATTCAAGTGGACACTATGCTTTCTTTTTCAAGGCACAATCTGACTCCAAGTTATGCTATCCTTTTCTTACAAATGAGGTTGAGTATTACGGGCAAGCACCAAAAAACAAACACAAGGACAATAAGACACGGGGGCGAGTAAGTAAAATCTTTGGTATTGATCCCAACTTAACTGAATGAAGATGTCCAAGGTAATATAGTAGGGGAAAAGAAGGGAGATAGGAAAGCCGGCAAGAAAATCTTGGTGGCGTTATTCTTTGGAGGGACCCCCTATTTTGGAATTTTTATGAATTGAGGATTCAGTTTTCTTCTCGAATGAAGATGTTCACGTGCAGCAGGCTGATAGGCAGCGGGCTGAAATGCAGCGGGCTGTAGGGCTGCACATATAAATATTTTGGCTAAGAGGGGGTGTGGAACATGGGAGTTAATCACATACCATTCTGCCTGCCTCATACAGGCAGACAGATTGGGTGCATGTAATAAAACAATTTTAGATATCACAAGAGAAATAGCATACCACTAAGGTGTAGCTACCAGGAATAAAAATTGGAAGTCTTAAGCTCCATAATGCATGAATCTTACTGGCCTTGATAGTATGTTTATGTCCCTGATATGCATTCTAGATGTATAATAATTAAAAGAGAGATGTCAATATTTAAAAAATGTTATTTACACTATATAGGCGCTATATAGCAATATATATATATCTATAAATAGGCATGAATCAAGGTAGGGTGCTACTCAGATCTAAAGGTTGCTATCATGTTAGCATAATTGACAATCTTGGTATGGCATTTGGCAGAGGAATCCTTCAAAGCTAGCTTCATGCCTTGCACAGTTGAAATCTTGCATCCAGGTATTTACAATAGTGTCTTGCTGCAGAAATCTGCAACTGTATTTATTAGTCTGCTCTACACTGGGGGTAGGACATATTAAACACTGTTATTCTCAACTGTCTTCTGTGGAGCAGTAACAGTAGTATATATAGGCGCGAAAGTTGCGCTTTTTCCAGTGGCGCGAAAGTTGCGCTGGAAAATAGGCGCGAAAGTTGCGCTGGAAAAGGAGGCGCAAGAATCGCCCTGTGAAGGAATTAGATTGGCGATACTTAGGATGTATGTTATTTGTGAAGGAATTAGATTAGTGATAATTAGTGATTGCAAATATGCTTTTAGTGAAGGAATTAGATACGCGATAATTAGGATGTATGTTATTTATTAATGTACTCGACTCAGGCGCTGTATTTCTCGGACATTGTAGTTATATGTTAAGACAAATTGATCAAGATAGTTACTGATGATACGTAGAGATACCAAGAACGCAGGTTTTTTGTGACTCGGCTAATGCATTTGTTAGATCGCATCTCGAGTGCTCTGTTCTATTTGGGTCAAGTGAGGTACTGTTGGTACATAAAGCCTGCACGTGAACGGAGGTTTTTTGTGACTCGACCGAATATGCTTTTAGTGAAGGAATTAGATACGCGATAATTAGTGAGTACTTATATGATTTTGTGAAGGAATTAGATTGGCGATAACTTGTGACTCTATGTATGATTTGTGAAGGAATTAGATATAGGATGACTAGATCTTTGAACCTTTTATCGAATGTATTGGTTAGGATGTATGTTATTTGTTACTGTGTCTGACTCAGGCATTGTATTTCTCGGACATTGTAGTTTTATGTTAAGACAAATTGATCAAGTTAGTTACTGATGATACGTAGAGATACCAGGAACGCATGTTCTTTATGAGTCGGCCGATGTATTTGTTAGGATGTATATTATTTTTAATGTGTCTGACTTACTTGCTGTATTTCTCGAACATTGTAGTTATAGGTTTATTTTCTTCTATTCTGGTCAAGTGAGTTGCTTACGATACATAGAGACTGGCCGTGACGGGTGGGGAAGAGGGGAGGGGTCGACCGGACTCAGGCGATGTCCATACCGCAAATGCTAATTAGCGATTTTATCTCTTGATGTGTGGTCACACAATGATCTCATCTCGAGATAAGATCATCTTGGGGAATTCAGTAGCGTTACGATTTCTTCCAGATTCCTTTCGGTATCTTATTGCTTTTATTTACGATTGCTTACGCACGGATTATAAAGATGTAGGTTTTTTAGGTCTTATCAACGATAT
>SDVV010030420.1:0-11679 GCA_016164225.1 Gammarus roeselii
TGAGGCTGCGCTACCTCAGAGTAGCGTTGAGTTGAGGCTGCGCTACCACCAGAGTAGTGTTAAGTTGAGGCTGCGCTACCTCAGAGTAGTGTTGAGTTGAGGCTGCGCTACCACCAGAGTAGTGTTGAGTTGAGGCTGCGCTACCCCCAGAGTAGTGTTGAGTTGAGGCTGCGCTACCTCAGAGTAGTGTTGAGTTGAGGCTGCGCTACCTCAGAGTAGTGTTGAGTTGAGGCTGCGCTACCTTAGAGTAGTGTTGAGTTGAGGCTGCGCTACCTCAGAGTAGTGTTGAGTTGAGGCTGTAGCTGAGCTCCTTCAGTGAGCCGGTCGGTACTTTTCTTGCAGGGTCGGAGAGCAGAAAATAATTTGAACAAACACAAAATAAAGCAATGTTGAAACACACCAACAAGTGTTGTTGACAAAACACACCAACAACAACTATTGGTCTATCTCTCATCGTCTCATCGTTCATGTACTGCCCTTTTGCCGATACCTTCCAGAAGAGTCCAGTGTTTGTCGACAGCCATTGGACGCAATAATGTTTACCAGACGCTGCAGGAGTGACGCATCAGTGATAACAGCGCCCCCCAGCGTCACGCAATCGATGGTCGGCCTCCATCCGTGCTCGCCAGAAGGGGGCAAGGGAGGGGCTCCCTAACAAATGGTAAACAAAGTGGGTTGCTGTGCCACTGACACTCTTACTGCGGACGGACCGGGAAGCTGAAAAACCCAGTTCTATCTTGATGAAAACCTCACGGTGGAGGTGATACGTGTTGCCTTATGAGGAAACAGTCAAGCATGGCACACGTTTGAAGCTGGGGAAAATTTACTCTACACGTAAACGTCACTAAAACCTAAGATGATTCACATATCGTGTGGAGGCCCGACATAGGCAGAGCGATTTGTTCACCACCACTCGTGGCTCGACTTTGAACGTTTTGCTAACAGCCAAACTGAGGTTTGATATCGTTGAGAAACACTTCTCAAGACGTATACATTCTATTTGTCTGGAATAACAGTCCACCAAAATGATTGTTCAAGAATAGGAAATAGGGATCCTTCCTCATCAGTCGCGTCAGAACGTCGCGCCACTTAAACAGATAAAAAAATGCAAATAAAATCGCAACAGGAGCCTTGCTAGTTACACAAACGAAGAAAATGGTCTATTGTGAGGCGAGCTTGGGTATTATTATTATCATTATTGAATCATTTATTTCCATCATCTGGCAATGGGTTTTCATTTTTTTTAAATATTACACATGAAACTTTATTGCCATAAACACTATTTGATTTAACGTAAACGAAAATTCAATTTGAATTCGCCGCGGTTCTGATTTCGTGCAAAAGATTTTAAATTATAAAATTATAATCAATGATCAACAGTCAACGTCTTATTTGAGGTGAGGAATCAGGAATGCCTGGCACCAAATACATGGGGTGGGCGATCACGAATACATGGGGTTAGGAAAATTACGAAATACATAGGATTGGAAAAACCGCCAACACATGGGGCTAAGAAATTCTGAGAACATGGGGTTGGGAAATCGAAATGCGCTAACATATTGTAAAGATGCGGTAAAATATGAATAATTAAGGGTTGAATAGACGACATAAATTATACATAGAATATATACATAACACTGGATACACATATTTCATGACTAAATGCGCTAACATATTGTAAAGATGTGTGTAAAACATTGTATGAATAATGAAGTGGTGAATAGACGATATAAGTTATCCGTAAAATATATACATAGCACTGAATATATACACTTCATGACAGCTAGGAAATGATTAAATGATCGACAATCAGAATAATTCGATACTGGAGTGCAGAAATTGAATTAATATACTTCTGTTATAGAAGACGAAGCACAATATTAGCTTATGGAACAATGATTGTATCTTCAAAAAATAGTAAGGTAAATGGTAGAAACGATTCAATAAATTGTAGTATCATCGAGTTGGCCTGTGTCAAAGCTGGGAGCTACTTGGGTGCGGGAGATGGGGGGAAGATTACAAGTGATTATACGTGTAAGAAGACAACGACAGGACGTTTGACCCAAACTTGGTTGCCTTTTGATAGTAAGAAAATTAGTTGTGAACTAGAACGTCTAAGAGAGCATCATTTGTCTGCATACTGTTTGTAATAGAAGCTCAAAAAATGGAATGGTTGTAGTAAGAAATAGCATTTACCGATGACACTCGAAACAACTCAAATCAGCAGTTGAGGAGATAGCCATCGACCAACGATGTTGATTTGAGGTTGTCTCAGTTTCATTCCCCGTTAAAACAATGTAGACCGGTGTCATTGCAAGGCACCGCTTTGCAACGAGCAGGTGCCAGTGCCGAACAGCTCTTTCATCGTCCAATGCTGGCACTATTTGGTTACTAGGAACGGATGTTATCTGGATATTATCGATGGCGGCCCCGTCGCGGAAATGGTCTCGATGCCAATGTTCATGGACAAGAGAGGGCAGTGGAGCCTAGAGCCAGCCTATTGGCATGGAAGGACCAAATTATTTGTGTATTTCAGTGATTGAGTGTGGGGGAGGGGTTGTGTGCAAGGATTGATATGGCATCGGACCAACGACATATTGGCAAAGAGAGAAGAAACCGAACCAAGCAGTGCCATGTACAAAAGATATGAAACGAAACTCCCAACCTTTTCTAACCGTAGCATTTTAATAACCAATACGAACACGTTTGAGCCGAATATCCGTCAGTGTGATATCCACAGCCTCTTGCAACCCTACTTTTGTTGCCTGGATGATAGAGGGGTTGGAGCGCTGGTCTGTATTCTGGACACGCTGGTCGGAGGCTGTTACGGGATCTAGATGTTTTACTTACATAATGCTTTTCTATCTTAAATTAGCCTACCCTACGAGTATTGTAGGCTTTTTCTAATAAATATTCGTTCCAGCTTGGCCAAGTGGTCCCTGACACTCCTTCACTCGTATCGTCTGACTGATGTCAGATGATTTATGACACTCCTTCACTCCTATCGTCAGACTAATGGCAGGTGGTCCCTGACACTCCTTCACTCCTATCGTCAGACTAATGTCAGGTGGTTCCTGACACTCCTTCACTCCTATCGTCAGACTTATGTCAGATGATTTCTGACACTCCTTCACTCCTATCGTCAGACTAATGCCAGGTGGTTCCTGACACTCCTTCACTCCTATCGTCAGACTAATGCCAGGTGGTCCCTGACTCTCCTTCACTCCTATCGTCAGACTAATGTCAGGTGGTTCCTGACACTCCTTCACTTCTATCGTCAGACTGATGTCAGATGGTCCCTGACACTCCTTCACTCCTATCGTCAGACTGATGTTAGGTGGTTCCTGACACTCCTTCACTCCTACCGTCAGACTGATGCCAATGAAGCCTTTTCTACTTAGGAATCACAACCTCTAACTCGAGGTTGTCTTGCCATCCAAACACAAATCGCTATTCAGGTCACGGCGGCACTTCGTACATTCTGGTGTAAAAACAAAGCATATTCAACACATCACACATCCAGGCCCCCATCACGACGGAGAAACACACATTCGGACCCCCATCAAGACGGAGAAACCCACATTCAGGCCCCCATCACGACGGAGACACCCACATTCAGGCCCCCATCACGACGGAGAAACCCACATTCAGGCCCCCATCACGACGGAGAAACCCACATTCAGGCCCCCATCACGGAGATGGAACACACATCTAGGCCCCCATCACGAGGAGAGGACACACATCCAGGCCCCCACCACGACGGGGGAACACACATCTACGCCCCCAACACGATTAGGGAACACACATCTAGACCCCCATCACGAAGGGTAAACACACATCCAGGCCCTAATCACGCAGGGTAAACACACATCCAGGCCCCCATCACGATGGGTAAACATACATCCAGGCGCCCATCACGAAGGGTAAACACACATCCAGGCCCCCATCACGATGGGTAAACACACATCCAGGTCCCCATCACGAGGGCTGAACACACATCCAGGCCCCCATCACGATGGGTAAACACACATTCAGGCCCCCATCACGAGGGGGAACACACATCCAGGCCCCCATCACAATGGGTAAACCCACATCCAGGCCCCATCACGATGGGTAAACACACATCTAGGCCCCATCACGAAGGGTAAACACACATCTAGGCCTTCATCACGATGGGTAAACACACATCCAGGCCCCCATCACGATGGGTAAACACACATCCAGGCCCCTATCACGAAAAATAAACACACATCCAGGTCCCCATCACGATGGGTAAACGCACATCCTGGCCGCGATCAGGAGGGGTAAACACACATCCATTCCCCCCTCACGAAGGTAAACACACATCCAGGCCCCCATCACGAAGGGTAAACACACATCCAGGACCCCATCACGATAAGTAAACACACATCTAGGCCCCCATCACGAAGGGTAAACACACATCCAGGCCCCCATCACGATAGGTAAACACACATCCAGGCACCCATCACGAGAGGTGAACACACATCCAGGCCCTCATCACAATGGGTAAATACACATCCAGGCCCCATCACGGTGGGTAAACACACAGCTAGGACCCATCACGAACAGTAAACACACATCCAGGCCCACATCACAATGGGTAAACACACATCCAGGCCCCCATCATGATGGGCAAACACACATCCAGGCCGCCATCAAGAGGGGTGAACACACATCCAGGCACACATCACGAAGGTAAACACACATCCAGGCCCCCATCACGAAGGATAAACACATCCAGGCCCCCATCATGAAAGATAAACACACATCCAAGCCCCCATCTCGAGGGGTAAACACACATCCAAGCCCCCATCAAGAGGGGTGAACACACATCCAAGTCCCCATCAAGAGGGGTGAACGCACATCCAAGCCCCCATCAAGAGGGGTGAACACACATCCAAGCCCCCGTCAAGAGGGGTAAACACACATCCATGCCCCCATCAAGAGGGGTGAACACACATCCAAGCCCTCGTGAAGAGGGGTGATTACACATCCAAGCCCTCATCACGAGGGGTAAACACACATCCAAGCCCACATCAGGAGGGGTGAACACGCATCCAAGCCCACATCAAGAGGAGTGAACACACTCATCCAAGCCCCCAGCAAGAAGGGCAAACACCCATCCAAGCCCCCATCACGAGATGTAAACACACATCCAAGCCCCCATCAAGAGGGGTGAACACGTATCCAAGCCCCCATGATTAGGGGTGAACATACATCCAAGCCCCCATCAAGAGGGGTAAACACACATCCAAGCCCCCATTAAGAGGGGTAAACACACATCCAAGCCCTCATCACGAGGGGTAAACACACATCAAAGCCCCCATAAAGAGGCGTGAACACACATCCAAGCCCCCATCGCGAGGGATAAACACACATCCAATCCCCCATCCCGAGGGGTAAACACACATCCAAGCCCCCATCCCGAGGGGTGAATACACATCCAAGCCCCCATCAAGATGGGTGAACACGTATTCAAGCCCCCATGAAGAGGGGTGAACACACATCCAAGCCCCCATCAAGAGGGGTAAACACACATCCAAGCCCCCATCAAGAGGGGTAAACACACATCCAAGCCCCCATCACGAGGGGTAAACGCACATCAAAGCCCCCATAAAGAGGCGTGAACACACATCCAAGCCCCCATCGCGAGGGGTAAACACACATCCAAGCCTCCATCCCGAGGGGTAAACACACATCCAAGCCCCCATCCCGAGGGGTAAACACACATCCAAGCCCCCATCCCGAGGGGTGAACACACATCCAAGCCCCCATCAAGAGGGGTGAACACACATCCAAGCCGCCATCACAAAGGGTAAATTGCACCTTCAATCTATACAGTTTTGACATGAGTAGTCCTTATGTCATCTTTGCAGTATCCATACGATGTCCTTATGCTCTTCGAAACTATGCTTTCCTACTGATGATCGTATGCTGTTCTTATGTTGTCCTAACTATGCACTTGTGCGATTCTAATGTCGTAATTTTTCTGCCATTGTTCTAAATTTATGCTGACATTGTTAAGTGAATATGATTTCCTTATGTTATGTCGCCCTTGTTCTGTCCTTATGTTGTCCTTATGTTATGTGAATATGATTTCATTATGTTATGCCGCCCTTGTTCTGTCCTTATGTTGTCCTTATGTTATGTGATTATGATTCCTTTATGTTATGTCACCCTTGTTCTGTCCTTGTTTAATGTGATTATGATTTCATTATGTTATTTCGCCCTTGTTCTGTCCTTATGCTGTCCTTATGTTTTCCTTACGTTGTCCTCATGTTGTCCGTATGACTTCATTATGCTGTCCTTATGCTGTCATTATGCTGTACTATGTTGTACATGTAATTTCCATATTCTGTTCTTATACTGTCCCCACGCTGTCCTCTTGTCATCCTTATGCTGTCCTCTTGACTTATGCTGACTTCATGCCATCCTTATGCTGTCCTCTTGACTTATGCTGACTTCATGCCATCCTTATGCTGTCCTTATACTGACCTCGTACCATCCGTATGCTGTCCTTATGTTGTTCTCACGCCAGCCATAAGCTGCCTTCTGCTCACACATACCGTCCTTATGATGGCCTCATGTCGTCCTCTAGCATGCATCAACGTCAAGAGTTGTTCGCCAGGCGTTGGATGTGAAACACTTTCAGTCATTAAAGAGCTGCTCCAGTCAATCTCTTTTACGGTCGTAAGATTGTGATACTCCCATTCGTGACTACCCTCGCCTGTGTAACAACACTCGGCTCAATGGAGTGATGATAACAAGTATGAGACGCCCGTGTACCCGACACGCCCCACTGCTGTTCGTGTGAGCACTTCTTTGTACCCTGCACAGTGCATTATTGATTACGTGAACGCACCTTTCTAGCGTGAATGATACAATATTGCTCTGTAAACATACTTGATTTAGATCCTGCGTGCATCAGAGCTTTCGTGTCAGCATTACTTTATGAACAACCTTCACTGAGGTAACAGAGACTCCATCGATCAGTAAAGGAGTTTTGGTAACGGACAGTACCACATCAAGTAACAAGCTTCTAGGTCGTGGCATGGTAGGCAGCAGGCTCCGTGTGATGCCAAACAATATCAAACGTTTTAGGTGGTGTCATAAAAGCCTCTACCAACAGCTCATGAATAAGGAAACAACTATTGTTTTTTTAAGCGCTCAAACATTCTCCCGTTGAGATGAAGACACTCAAACATTCTCCCGTTGAAATGGGGACGGTGGCAAAACTTATTTTGTAATGTTCATTTGTATAACTTTTTTTTTTTTTTTTTTTTTTTTGAGACCCTTCGTTCTATCACAGCTCGTGAGTAGTCGACCATTGCAGGGTTCCATATTAATGGCAATGCATAGAACATTAGACATCAGATAAAGTCCATTTAAAGCTTTTGTCTACATTGTACACTACTTTCATGCATATAATGTTATTCCATACATATGCCAATACAAAATATTGTAACTCTCGCGCATGACAGGTCGTCCTGTGCTGGGCAATAACGATAAAACTGTAGAAGCAGTAATCAAAAATGTACCTCATCCATTGAACAAACTGCTGATGCTTAGGTTGATAAAGTCTTCTTCTTCGTCGCATTGCAGCTTGAACGTTGTGTCTTCTTTTACACTGACGCGAGGCAGAATCCCCCAGAAAGGGGAGGCCGATGGCAAGACGCACCTCACACTCCTCTCATACACTCACGCAAACAACAAAACATAACCCGTTAGCGTTAAAGCGTCCAGTAAGGATCCCGCAACCCACACTTCAGAACAGATGTAAGGTCCGAGATCAGTGTCCGCAGCCGGTCCCGACAGTTTTCACTGGTTTACCTCTCCTGCGTCCAAATTGCCGGGCCCTTTGCCAGCCCACGGAGATTCCGTTCCTCAAAGAGACGCCAATGGCCGAAAAGTGTATCATGGCCGCGGTAAAACTCTTCCATTCACAACCATTCTCTACTCACTGTTACCCACTGCACGCTCTCTTGCTTCAATCACTCCGATGGCTCTCCTCCTCAAAGTCTGCTTCACGCCATCCATACAGCCAAACTTTATTTTTTTCCTAGGCCTACGTCCATTCACCTCCGCTTACATCAATATTTTCACCCATCTCCCAGTATCCATCCTCACCATACGTCTGGACCATCTGAGTACATACCGTAAGACTGCAGGTATTGCACGTCGTGAGACTGCAGGTATTGCATGACGTAAGACTGCAGGTATTGCATGACGTACGACTCCAGGTATTGCATGACGTACGACTCCAGGTATTGCATCGCGTGAGACTACATCTATTGCATGTCGTAAGACTTCAAGTATGGCATGTCGTCAAACTCCAGGTACTGTATTGCGTGAGACAGCAAGTATTGCATGACTTAAGATTGCAGTTATTGCAGGAAGTGAGACTGCATTTACGGCATGCCGTGAGACTGCAGGCATTACATGATGTTAGACTGCAGGCATTACTTTACGCGAGACTGCAAGTATTGCATGACGCGAGACTGCAGGTATTGCATGACGTGAGACTGCAGGTATTGCACGTCATGAGACTGCAGGTTTTGCATGTTATGGGACTGCAGGTATTGCATGACGTGAGACTACAGGTATTGCATGTTGTGAGACTGCTGGTGTTGCACGTCATGAGACTGCAGGTATTGCATGTTATGAGACTGCAGGTATTGCATGACGTGAGACTGCAGGTATTGCATGACGTGAGACTGCAGGTATTGCATGTTATGAGACTGCAGGTATTGCATGACGTGAGACTGCAGGTATTGCATGTTATGAGACTGCAGGTATTGCATGACGTGAGACTGCAGGTATTGCATGTTATGAGACTGCAGGTATTGCACGTCATGAGACTGCAGATATTGCATGTTATGAGACAGCAGGTATTGCATGACAGGAGACTGCAGGTATTGCATGTCGTGAGACTGCAGGTATTGCACGTCATGAGACTGCAGGTATTGCATGTTATGAGATTGCAAGTATTGCATGAAGCGAGACTGCAGGTATTGCATGCCGTGAGACTGCAGGTATTGCACGTCATGAGACTGCAGGTATTGCATGTTATGAGACTGCAGGTATTGCATGACGTGAGAAAGCAGGTATTGCATGTCGTGAGACTGCTGGTGTTGCATGTCGTGAGACTGCAGGTATTGTATAACGTGAGAAAACAGGTATTGCATGTCGTGAGACTGCTGGTGTTGCATGTCGTGAGACTGCAGGTATTGTATAACGTGAGAAAGCAGGTATTGCATGTCGTGAGACTGCTGGTGTTGCATGTCGTGAGACTGCAGGTATTGTATAACGTGAGAAAGCAGGTATTGCATGTCGTGAGACTGCTGGTGTTGCATGTCGTGAGACTGCAGGTATTGTATAACGTGAGAAAGCAGGTATTGCATGTCGTGAGACTGCTGGTGTTGCATGTCGTGAGACTGCAGGTATTGTATAACGTGAGAAAGCAGGTATTGCATGTCGTGAGACTGCTGGTGTTGCATGTCGTGAGACTGCAGGTATTGTATAACGTGAGAAAGCAGGTATGGCTTGTCGTGAGACTACAGGTATTGCATAGCGTGAGACTGCAATACCTGTTGAAGTAGGTGATACTTAGTGTAGGAAATGAACGGGCACCACATGGGGATAGGTGATATCTAAT
The DNA here is from genome assembly GCA_016164225.1 of Gammarus roeselii. NCBI lineage: Eukaryota > Metazoa > Arthropoda > Malacostraca > Amphipoda > Gammaridae > Gammarus > Gammarus roeselii. The sequence goes on from SDVV010030420.1 coordinate 9,677, forward strand.
GTTGGGCACTGAAGGGGAACCACACTGAAAGCAGGTGGTACTCAGGATGGGGCACTGAGGGGACAATGCGCTGAGAAAGTTGATACCTTGGGTAGGGCACTGAAAGGGAGTCACGTTGAAGCATGTGATACCCAGTGTGGGGCATGAGCACTATTCTGTGTCAGTGAGCACTATGCTGAGTCAAGGAGCACTATGCTGTGTCAATGAGCACCATTTTGTGCCAATGAGCAGTATGCTGTGTCAATGAGCACTATGCTGCGTCAGTGACCACTATGCTGTGTCAATGAGCACTATGCTGTGTCAATGAGCGCTATGCTGTGTCAATGAGCACTATGCTGTGTCAATGAGCATTATGTTGTGTCAATGAGCACTATGCTGCGTCAATTAGCAATATGCTGTGTCAGTGAGCCCTATGCAGTGTCAGTATGCACTATGCAGTGTCAATGAACGCTATGCTGTATCCATGAGTACCATGCTGTGCCAATGAGCACTATGCAGTGTCAGTGAGCACTATGCTGCGTCAATGAGCACTATGTTGTGTCAGTGAGCTCCATGCAATGTCAGTGAACACTATGCTGTGTCAATGAGCACTATACTGCGTCAGTAAGCACTATGCTGTGTCAATGAGCACTATGCTGTGTCAATGAGCTCTATGCTGTGTCAATGAGCTCTATGATGCGTCAGTGAGCCCTATGCTGTGTCAACGAGCACTATGCTGTGTCAATGAGCACTATGCTCTGACAGAGAGCACCACGCCGTGTCAGTGAGTACCATGCTGTTTCAATGAGCACTATGCAGTGTCAGTGAGCACTATGTAGTGTCAATGAGCACTATGCTGCGTCAATGAGCACTATGCTGCGTCAATTAGGAATATGCTGTGTCAGTGAGCACTATGCAGTGTGAGTGAGCACTATGCAGTGTCAATGAACGCTATGCTGTATCCATGAGCACCATGCTGTGTCAATGAGCACTATGCAGTGTCAGTGAGCACTATGCCGTGTCAATGAGCACTATGTTGAGAAAATGAGCTACTTGTAGTGTCAGTGAGCACTATGCTGAGTCAATGAGCACTATGCTGTGTCAGTGAAAACTATGCTGTGTCAATGAGCACTATGCTGTGTCAATGAACACTATGCTGTGTCACTGAGCACTATGCATTGTCAATGAGCACTATGCTGTGTCAATGAGGATTATGTTGTGTCAAAGAGCACTATGCTGTGACACTGAGCACTATGCTGTGTCAATGAGCACTATGCTGTGTCAGTTATCACTATGCTGTGTCAATGAGCACTATGTTGTGTCAATGAGCACTATGCAGTGTCAATGAGCACTATACTGTGTCTATAAGCCCTATGCTGTGTCAATGAGCACTATGCTGTGTCAATGAGCACTATGCTGTGTCAGTTATCACTATGCTGTGTCAATGAGCACTATGTTGTGTCAATGAGCACTATGCAGTGTCAATGAGCACTATACTGTGTCTATAAGCCCTATGCTGTGTCAATGAGCACTATGCTGTGTCAATGAGCACTATGCTGTGTCAGTTATCACTATGCTGTGTCAATGAGCACTATGTTGTGTCAATGAGCACTATGCAGTGTCAATGAGCACTATACTGTGTCTATAAGCCCTATGCTGTGTCAATGAGCACTATGCTGTGTCAATGAGCACTATGCTGTGTCAGTTATCACTATGCTGTGTCAATGAGCACTATGTTGTGTCAATGAGCACTATGCAGTGTCAATGAGCACTATGCTGTGTCAATGAGCACTATGCTGTGTCAATGAGGATTATGTTGTGTCAAAGAGCACTATGCTGTGCCAATGAGCACTATGCTGTGTCAATGAACACTATGCATTGTCAATGAGCACTATGCATTGTCAATGAGCACTATGCATTGTCAATGAGCACTATGCATTGTCAATGAGCACTATGCAGTGTCAATGAGCACTATGCAGTGTCACTGAGCACTATGCAGTGTCAATGAGCACTATGCAGTGTCA
>SDVV010030421.1:0-11679 GCA_016164225.1 Gammarus roeselii
ATATTTTTTTCACTTTGCCTGTTACAACTCCAGTAATCTAGACTAGTTTCAACTGATGTTAGTTGTTCGCTTGTATATGGACTTTCGAGTTTGAACGGTCATGTAAGCTTTCCGCGTAAGTCAGTGTTTGTTACGGCTGTTAAAGCGTTAGCATGTTTTTTGTATGGTTTCACTGTTGGAATATGATTTTTTTGTAATGATGGGTGTGCTGCTCCTACCATTTTTGTCTATTATAACGAATATTGAATAAATTCACTCTAACTTTTTTTCTACAGATCTGTGATGTATGGTCCGCAGTCAACAAGATCTAGGATATAATATATGCCTAAGGTACATAATTAACGAGATATATATCAATGTACGACATCATAGATCAAATATCAATGAATGCAAGAAGAGTTATCATACACTGCCAAATACATTAATACTGAGGCAACCTAACCTAAAAGTCATCCTAACCAATAGTTATGTAGTTTCATTCAAGTTTGATGCTTATGTATGATATTGATATGTATGAATCTCTCCATTGGGCTGTATATTTACCATATCCAAACCTGTTTGAATACATTTCTCCAATTTAATCCAGCAAATATCCTCTTGCAGATGTCTAGAGTCCAGAATTTTTATCGATATCTCTGTTATATGTTTGGATGAGACTCAAATTTTTTCAATTTCAAAATTATATTGATTTTTTTTAATTTTAAAATTATATTGAAATTGAAATTTTGTTAAATATATATATATTTTATAACGCATGTACACGTTCATACGCTCGACTATACACATGTTCGTACGTATACAGCTCTATACACGTACATACATACATACATGTTGACCGCGGCGAGCGATGATAGGCCAAATGTTTTGCAAGATGAAACATGTATTCAAGTTATAATGGGTATCTGCACGCTGCGAATGGAGTCAGTGACATGTTGAGCCTAACTGATGCAGGACAGTTCATGCTCAAATAGACAACAATGAATGATCACGTGGCAAAAATTAAAATACGTGTTTTGGAAGAAGAAATTTCCGAAGATGATTTGAGTCGGATCGAACAAATATTGACTTAGTGTTGAAAATACCAGTTATCTCAGAATTGGTAAAACAAGAATCAAAAGAGTGGGAGCTAACATTCATATATAGATGAAGGAAATATGAGGAAGGCAAGGAAGTCGGCTTTGGGTAACTAATGTCAACGGGTTACTGACGTATGTACAAAGTTCAAGAGGAATAAGAAAGCAAATCTAGAAATTGCTTTGATCCAAGTGAAAAATCATCGTCTTGACTGTAATAATGATGAGATACTGGAATACGAATTTTACCTACGAAAAAAAGAAAATCTGGAACGTATGAAAAAATTCCTTAAAGATGAATATCAGAATGACTTCGAATTGGAGAAGTTTCGAATAATTAAGGTTCAAGAAGAAGAAGCGTTACATTTGTGGACTCACGGGAACGGAACAGCCTTCGGTATTCGCATCAACGATATGCTGGAGTATATGAAGGAATTTGAGAATGATCTGAAACGACATGATGATGGGAATGGATGGATGTAGGAACCATGTTGTTACAAATCAAAAGAACGAGTTAGAAAGTAATGATGAAACGAGCAAGATCTGTAATTAGTACTAATAATGCACTAATAAACCATACCAATCCCTAATCAAATGTTTATAATATCCTAAAACTCAAAGGTTAAGCAATGAATTGCATATATCGTGTAAGTAGGAGGCAACATCGAATTGTCGTGAAAAATTTGCTAGATCAAAAATTAAAAGTGCGTATCGAAAGTGCAAAGGTTAGATCAAAATGTAGAGTCAAGTGGAGCTATTTGTTATGCATTGTATATATCAATGACTGAATACGATACATAAGTTAGGTTAGGATAGGTTTTTGATGATTTATTAGATAAGAATCGGATGTGTCTCTCAAACTGCAAAGGATTGATCAAAATGTAGAGTCTATTTGTTATGCATTGTACTTGCTTGGATTTGTACTCCCAGAGGCATAGCATCAGTTAAGTCAGTAGTGTATATAGCTACGAGACGCGGATGTGAAGGAATTAGATAGGCGTTGATAGATAGAGTTACTTTTGGTGGGTGGGGAAGGGCCTAATTATACCACCAAGACGCGGTTGTGAAGGAATTAGATAGGCCATAACTACCGGAGCAGTATACCACCAAGACGCGGATATGAAGGAATTAGATAGGTCATAATTACCAGAGCAGTATACCACCAAGACGTGGATGTGAAGGAATATGAAAGGCCATAATTACCGGAGCATTATACCACCAAGACGCGGATGTGAAGGAATTAGATAGGCCATAATTACCGGAGCAGTGTACCACCATGACGCGGAGGTGAAGCAATTAGATAGGGCTTAATTAGGGACTACAAGACACGGATGTTTTTTGTGAGTCGGCCGATGTATTTGTTAGGATGTATGTTATGTGTTAGTGTGTCTGATTTAGTCGCTGTATATCTCGTTTATTGTAGTTATATGTTAAGACATTGATCTTTTGGTCAAGTTAGTTACTGATGGTACATAGAGTTACCAAGAACGCAAGTTTTTTGTGAGTCGGCCGATGTATTTGTTAGGATGTATGTTATATGTTAGTGTGTCTGACTTAGTCGCTGTATATCTAGGACATTGTAGTTATATGTTAAGACAAATTGATCTTGTGATCAAGTGAGTTACTGATGGTTCATAGAGATACCAAGAACGCAAGTTTTTTGTGAGTCGGCCGATGTATTTGTTAGGATGTATGTTATTTGTTAGAGTGTCTGACTTAGTCGCTGTATATCTCGGACAATATGATTTTATGTTAAGACAATTACTCCTGTGGTCAACTGAGTTACTAATGGTACATAGAGACTGCCCGGGTCGGGTGGGGAAGAGGGGAGAGGGTCAGACGCATAAGGTCGCCTAGAACGCAAGTTTTTTGTGAGTCGGGCAATGTATTTGTTAGGATGTATATTGTTTCTTAATGTGACCGACTCAGTCGCTTGGACCTTATACTTGGAGGTTTATTTAGTTCTATTCTGGTCAATTGCTTATGGGGCGGCCAAAACGCAAGTAAAAGCGATTGCTATAGTTCAACCGCAAGTGGTAATTAGCTATGACAATTAGAGAGTTTATCTCTGGATGTGCGGTCACACAAAGATTTTATCTCGTGATATATGGTCCTCATGGAGAATAGTTTTTCCATACGGTAAATTTCAGTTTCCTTACGGTATCTGTTTGCGTTCATTTACGATTGCTTACGAAGGGATTTTATAGATGTATGTTATTAGGTCTTGTCAACGCTGTATATGATTGTATAGGAATATTTCGCGCGGTAGATGGGCATTATATATATTACTATGTTTGTTATTGAATGACTCAATTATAGAAGAGATTGTTTATACATATATATTTATGGAATAAAATACACATTTAGGTTAACAATTTTAGGGTTTTGGCACAGCATTCACGCATGTTCGAAAAACATATTGCAGGTGGACAATCAATCATGGTCAATTATATATATTTATTTGATTTACATAGAATCATTTACATTGTTTTCTATGGGTTTTGTTACAGTTCTTTCCAATGCATATTTTTTCACAGGCCTATTTCGGTGGACAATGAGACAAGTTTATTATTTTAATTTTATATTTTATATACATAAGAGCATACATGGATTATTTACATTTTATGAACATTTACAGGTTGTAACTTGTTGAGGTTCACAGTCTTTCATCATTTCGTAGTATTACTGCATATTTTCATTTTGTAGCTAATGCACTCTCAAGCGATCGACCTGTACCATTCACTGTCATACGGACAGCAGGCTATGAGCAAGATTGTTATAGAAATTTAGGATATATTACGGCTATATCTGCGTTATTGAACATTTTTTCAGGTTTGTTTTAGTCTCATGTTGTTCATTTTTAGTGTTTTATATATCTTCTATCATCCTGATACAATATTTGACGTGGTTATTATAGATATAGAACAGACGATTTGTAACAAACTTGGTCTCGCGATTTGGTTATTGTATGTTTATTGTAGGTCCATTCTTCAATGTTTAGGAGGAGTTAGAGAATCCCCTAGGCAAAAACCTAGTTATGTATATGGCTGTTTGTATAAGTAAACCGATTTACTAGGATGATTACCCTAGTGTATTATACTTTTTAATGTGAATTAGAGCAGAGTAGAGCATCTTATTTAGATTTTTTTTTCACCGACAATCAAATGAATGTATGTTTAAGAGGGGTAATTCCGTACTGCATCTTTGTGGAATTTTCGTAATTGAACCCTAGCATGTGTATAATGTAACGTTTAGAAGACGATTTACTGGATGGAGGGGTCCTAGAGCATTTACGGTTTAGCTACCCTTCCCCTGATGAGATATATATCTTCGATAGCTTAGGTACCTGTGTACAACTTCAATTAGCCTAATATCTATCACATTTGCAACGTGGGGCAGGAGGCGTTAGTGCATTTCAATGCTATTTCATTCGAGTTAAATTTAGGATATTGCAAACAAAGATTTATTAGATATATTATTTTTATTGATAATAGATTTTGACACATTTTATATTTACATATATATATATATACATGAGATATCATTTATACGAAAACATAACTTTTTCACACCGAAAATTCGACGCGAGCACCTCGGCGAAACATAAGTAATGACTTCGACCTCCCCTCTTGTGTTATCTTGATCCTTGGTGCCAGTGCCACTCTGTGGGTTCTTTATCAATGATGTATATTTATTCCTCACCTGAAGCTGTCGACTCGTCATATCGGTGTAGGATTTATCATCTGGGTATGTTTTTTTATCTCTGATCTATTGATGTTCTAGACTAACGCCCTTAGTACACATTTTAGATAACCGACGACCTTTGGGAGAAGTGTATGCAATACTTGTATGCCTATCCTTGAAACCAAAACTTTGTTTTTTTTAGTCTTCAGCGTGCTTTTTATGAACGCTATTTTTTTAATTACTTCTGCATGTTTATGACATCGAATCGTTTCAGATTTCTTCTTTCTATTATCAACATTTCTATTATTTATATTCCCGCAGATTTTCGAAACATACATAATTCTCCTAGCACTCAAACGTTTGAGACATGATTCTCTCCCCTCATGTTTCATTACCAATAATTTTGAAACATAGTCAGATATACATTTGATTCTATTATGCCATTTTTACACTTCTTATACTCGACACCCTTTCTTTACCCTATTTGATAATTCGGTTTCCTTCATCGTTCGGGATTTTTTCATGCATTTTATCACGGATTGATACCGCCATATGCCGGCATATGTCGGCATATGCCGGCATATGCCGGTATAATGTAGGCGTATTCATAGTTTGATCCCGCCATATGGCAGCATATGCCGGCATATGCTGGTATGATGTAGGCGTATTCACGGTCGATGTCGGTATAATGTTGGCATTTACACACATTTTTGCAAAAGAGTTTCCATACACTGCCGGATGCATTAATACCTACGCAACCTAACCTAACCTATAGAACAACATCCCTTGCTACTTGTTACAAGATATTTAATAGGCATCAGCTTCATGCTATGTTATGTTAAAAGAAGTAATCATCCAATCCTAGACTAACCTAACTTATGTATGGTATTCAGTCAATGTTTTATACAATGCATAATTCATATCTCCACTTGACTCTACATTTTGATCTATCCTTTGCAGTTTTGATAACTTGCACCTAATTATTTCTACTTCGCAATCAATCTCGAGTCATATATGTTACCAGAGAGGTCGGATTTTTTTCAATGTTAGGAGACATGATTCTCTCTCCTCATCTTTCATTACCAATAATTTTAAAACAAAGTGAGATTTACATTTATTTTTATTATGCAATTTTATACTTCTTATGCCTGACATCCTTTCATTACCCCATTTGATAATTCGGTTTCCTTCAACGTTCGAGATTTTTCATGCATTCATGTCCCGGTTTGATACCGGCATATGCCGGAATATGCCGGCATATGCCAGCCTATGCCGGTATAATGTAGCTGTATTCACAGTGTGATCCCGCCATATGGCAGCATATGCCGGCAAATGCTGGCATATGCTGGTAAAATGTAGGCGTATACACGCTCGATGTCGGTATAATGTCGGCATTTACACACATTCTTGTAAAAGGGTTACCATACACTGCCAGACACATTAGTACCATCGCAATCTAACCTAACTCCACTTTCCACTACATACTGATCAATCCTTTGCAGTTTGATACACACATCCAACTCTGATCTAGTAAATCATCAAAAACCTAACATAACATATCTTATGTACGGTATTCAGTCATTGATGTTTTACGATGCATAATACATATCTCCACTTATGTCTACATTTTTGATCAATCCTATGCAGTATGATACACACATCCAATTCTGAACTTGTAAATCATCAAAAAACTAACCTTACCAAACTTTTGTACGATATTCAGTCACTGTTTTATTCAATGCATAACAAATATATCCACTTGAATCTACATTTTTTGTTCTATCCTCTGCAGCTTGGATAACTTACACCTAATTATTTCTACTTAGCATTCAATTTCGACTCATATATGTTACCAGAGAGGTCAGATTTTTCAATCTTAAATGGAATGATTGTTACAGGTAACTCATGTTTGTTTCTATCATCATACAAATGGGTCTTCATCTCATACTAGGTCTACCACATTTTTCGTCAATATCTCCTGACACTTCATCCATTGACGACTTGCACAGTTAATCTACCTTTTTTCTTTCCAATATTTTCTTCATACTCTTCACGATGACAGCGTTTCAAATGTCACCACACGTTACTCGTGGATTTATGTTTATTCAATTTTATTTCTTTCTGACGATGTTTACAGACCCTCATCACCCCATTACTTCCACAACAGAATCCCAATATTGACTGAGTATTTTTTCTTATCGGACTCTGATTTATATCTTGCCATTCTGTCACACATATACAGCATTTACTCTGAGTTAGGTTTATGGGTAGGGTTGCACCCCTTGAAATATATTCTCCTACCGACTTCAACAATTTTGATGTTACCTCCGTCTGACACAATGTATGCAATTCATCGCTTATCCTTTGAGTTTTTAGGTATATATAAACAATTTAATTTAGGATTTTTTTCATAGTCTTATTATTTTTTATCAGTATTAATTACAGATCTTGCTGGATTCATCAATGTTTATGCATTCTTGTATCAACATGGTGCGTACATACAACCGTACCCATCATCACTTTGTAGCAGTCTCCTCTCAAATTCCTTCATATAGTCCACCATATCCTTGATTTGAATACGGAAGCCTGCTCCATTCCCGTATCTCCATAAATGCAGATCCCCGTATTTCCATAAATGTTCTTCTTCTTCTTCTAGGCGAACTTTAATTATTCGAATCTTATCCAATTCAATGTACCTCCAATCTTTATCCGAAAGAAACTCCATCATACGCTTCAGATTTTCTTCACTTCCTAGATAGAATTTATTTTCCACTAACCCAATTTTCTTACATGTGTGGAAGTTTTCTGCTTGGGAACTATCAATTTCATGATATACCTTATTTTTTTCTTTGAACTCTGTTACATACGACGGAAATGTTTCGAAATCAGTCCCCCAATTCCTGTTCTCTTCATTGTCCTCTCATGAATGAATAATAGTTCCTGCTCTTGTGATTCTTGTTCTCCACATTTGTAGATAATTGATATCTCCATCAGTTGTCAATATATCCTCGAACCATGTTAAATCATCTTCGGATATTTTTTCATCCAACACTCGTAAACAAATCTTTGTGATGTGAACATCCATTTTTGTTTATTCTGAGACGATACGCACGTCTCCGCTTGTTCTTTACGTATCACTGACTCCATTCTCGGCATGCAGATACCTTTTATATGTTGATTACATGTTATATCCTGCAAAATATTAGGCGCATCATCGCTCACCGTGGTCAACATGGACGTACGTGATGTACGTGTATAGAGCTGTTTACGTACGTGCATGTGTATATTCGAGCGTATGTACGTGTACATGTATTGAAAAGAAAAGAAATACATATATAACATATTTTCAATACAATTTGAAATTTTCAATATGAAGAAAAAATCGACGTCATGACCTCTCTTTAGTAGCCAAGTTTTCACATTAATAGAATGATTTGGCTTTGTCTGGGCGTCGATTTTTTTCCTGTTTGAAATTTTTAAATTGTATTGAAAATATGTTATATATGTATTTTTTTTATTTTCAATACATGTACACGTACATACGCTCGAATATACGCATGCACGTACGTATACAGCTCTATACATGTACATACATACGTTCATGTTGACCACAGTGAGCGATGATGGGCATAATGTTTTGCAAGATGTAACATGTAATCAAGGTATGAAAGGTATCTGCATGCCGAGAATGGAGTCAGTGATACGTGAAGAACAAGCGGAGACGTGCGTATCGTCTCAGAATAAATAAAAATGGATGTTCACATCTCAAAAATTTGTTTACGAGTGTTGGATGAAAAAATCTCCGAAGATGATTTAGCATGGTTCGAGGATATATTGACAAGTGAGGGAGATATCAATTATCTACAAATGCGGAGAACAAGAATCCCGACAGAAGGAATTATTATCCATATATGAAAGGACAATGAAGAAAACAGGATTTGGGTGACTGATTTCGAAACATTTCAGTCGTATGTAACAGAGTTCAAAGAAAATAAGAAGGTATATCTTGAAATTGATATGTCCCAAGCAGAAAACTTCCACACACGTAAGAAAGTTGGGTTAGCGGAAAATAAATTCTATTTAGGGAATGAGGAAAATCTGAAGCGTATGATGGAGTTTCTTTCGGGTAAAGATTAGAGGTACATTGAATTGGATACAATTCGAAAAATTAAAGTTCGCACAGAAGAAGAAGAAGAACATTTATGGAAATGCGGGGATTTACATTTATGGAGATACGGGGATGGAGCAGGTTTCCGTATTCATATCAAAGATATGGTGGACTATATGAAGGAATTTGAGTGGAGACTGCAACAAAGGGATGATGGGTACGGTTGTATGTACGCACCATGTTGATACAAGAATGCATACACATTGATGAATCCAGCAAGATCTGTAGTTGATACTGATAAAAAACAATAAAACTATGAAAAAACACCAAATTAAATTGTTTATATTTTCCTAAAAATCAAAGGATAAGCGATGAATTGCATACATTGTGTCAGATTGAGGTAACATCAAAATTGTTGAAGTCGGTTGGAGAATATATTTCAAGGGTGCAACCCTACCCATAAACCTAACTTAAGGTAGATGCTGTAAATGTGTGACAGAAGGGTGCGATATAAATCAGAGTCCGATAAGAAAAAATACTCAGTCAATATTGGGATTCTGTTGTGGAAGTAATGGGGTGATGGGGGTCTGTAAACATTGCCAGAAAGAAATAAAATTGAATAAACATGAATCCACGAGTAACGTGTGGTGACATTTGAAACGCTGTCATCGTGAAGAGTATGAAGAAAATATTGAAGAAAAAAAGATAGATTAACTGTGCAAGTCGTCAAAGGATGAAATGTCAGGAGATATTGACGAAAAATTTGGTAGACCTAGTATGAGATGAAGACCCATTTGTATGATGATGGAAACAAATATGAATTACTTGTAACAATCATTCCATTTAAGATTGAAAAATCTGACCTCTCTGGTAACATATATGAGTCGAGATTGAATGCAAAGTAGAAATAATTAGGTGTAAGCTATCAAAGCTGCAAAGGATAGAACAAAATGTTGAGACAAGTGGAGATATTTGTAATGTATTGAATAAATTAGTGACGGAATATCTTACATAAGTTAGGTTAGGTTATTTTTTGATGATTTACAAGTTCAGAATTGGATGTGTGTATCATACTGCAAAGGATTGATCAAAAATGTAGAGATAAGTGGAGATATGTAGTATGCTTCGTAAAAAATCAATGACTGAATACCGTACATAAGATAGGTTATGTAAGATTTTTGATGATTTACTAGATCAGAATTGGATGTGTGTATCAAACTGCAAAGGATTGATCAAAATGTAGAGAAAAGTGGAGTTAGATTAGGTTGCGTAGGTATTAATGTACCTTGCAGTGTATGGTCACCCTTTTGCAAAAATGTATGTAAATGCCGACATTATAGCGACATCGAGCGTGAATACGCCTACATCATACCAGCATACGCCGGCATATGGCGGGATCAAACCGTGAATACAGCTACATTATACCGGCATATGCCGGTATCAAACCGTGATAAAAATGCATGAAAAATCTCGAACGTTGAAGGAAACCGAATTATCAAATGGGGTAATGAAAGGATGTCAGGTATAAGAAGCGTAAAATTGCATAATAAAAATAAAATGTAAATCTGACTTTGTTTCAAAATTATTGGTAATGAAACATGAGGAGAGAGAATCATGTCTCCTAAGATTGAAAAAAAAATCGACCTCACTGGTAACATACATGACTCGAGATTGATTGTGGAGTAGAAATAATTAGGTGAAAGTAATCAAAACTGCAGAAGATAGATCAAAATGTAGAGTCAAGTGGAGATATGTACTATGCATCGTATAAAACATTCATTAACTGAATACCGTACATAAGTTAGGTTAGTCTAAGATAGGTTGATTATTTCTTTTAACACAACATAGCATGAAGCTGATGCATATTAAATATCTTGTAACAAACAGCAAGGGATGTTGTTCTATAGGTTAGGTTAGGTTGCGTAGGTATTAATGCATCCGGCAGTGTATGGAAACCCTTTTACAAAAATGTGTGTAAATGCCAACATTACACCGACATCGACCTTGAATACGCCTACATTATACCAGCATATGCCGCCATAAGGCGGGATCAAACCGTGAATACGCCTACATTAAACCGGCATATGCCGGCATATGGCGATATCTATCCGGGATAAAATGTATTAAATAATCCCGAACGTTGAAGGCAACCGAATTATCAGATGGGGTAAAGAAAGGGTGTCGAGTATAGGAAGTGTGAAAATTGCATAATAAAATCAAATGTATATCTGATTTTGTTTCAAATTTATTAGTAATGAACCATTGTGAGAGAGAATCTTGTCTCAAACGTTTGAGTGCTAGGAGAAATATGTATAATTCAGAAATCTGCGGGAATATAAAGAATGGAAATGTGATGATAGCAAGAAGAAATCTGAAACAATTCGATGTCATAAGCATGTAACAGTAATTAAAACATTACCGTTCATAAAAAGCTCGCTGAAGACTAAAAAAAATTTGATTACAAGAATAGGAATGCAAGTATTGCATACACTTCTCCCAAAGGTCGTCGTTTATCTAAAATGTGTACTAAGGGCGTTAGTCTAGAACATCAATAGATCAGAGAAAAAACAACATACCCAGATGATAAATCCTACACCAATATGACGAGTCGACAGTTTCAGGTGAGGAATAAATATACATCATTGATAAAGAACCCACAGAGTGGCACTGATACCAATGATCAAGATAACACACGAGAGGGAGGTCGAAGTCATTACTTATGTTTCGCCGAGGTGCTCACGTCGAATTTTCGGTGTGAAAAAGTTATGTTTTCGTAGAAATGATATCCCATGTATATATGTATGTATATATATA
>SDVV010030422.1:0-11679 GCA_016164225.1 Gammarus roeselii
AGAGATATTTTTATATGATAACGTGGTCATCCCTCGTAAATTTGAAACTTTATTGAAATTTTGAATTTTAGATTTGTGTTGTACAATTTTTAACTCATGTAACACGTACATACTCTTGAATATACACATTCATATACGTACACAGCCCAATACACATACACCGTTGATGACTTAGGCGAGTAATGTTAGGCCAAATGTTTTGCGAAAAACCACATGTAATCAACTTAAAATAGCTAGCTGGAAACCGAGAATGGAGTCAGTGATACGTTGAGATCAAGCGGAGATACACGTTTCGTCATAAAATAAATAAAAATGAACATTCAAATCTTCAAAATTTTGTTTACAAGTGCTGGAAGAAGAAATCTCCAAAGATGATATGAGTCGGATCGAATAAATATTGACTAGGATTGAAAATTACTGTTATCTCAGAATGGACTAACAAGAAGCAAAAGAGTGGGAGATATCATTCAAATATGGATGCAGAAAAAAAGGAAGTCTGCTTTGGGTAACTGATGTGGACGCGATACATTCGTATGTAAGTAAGTTTAGGGGGAATAAGAAAAGCAAATCTCGAAATTGATATGTCCACGTGGAAAATCTTCATCATGATTGTAATAAAGCTGAGGTAGTGGACAACAATTTATACATAAGAACAAAAGAAAAACTGGATCGTATGCCAAATTTCTCAAAGATGTAGCTCAGAATGACGTTGAATGGCAGAAAATTCGAATAATTAAGCTTCAAGAAGAAGAAGTAGTACATTTGTGGACACACGGGAACGGACAGACTTCGGTATTCGCATCAAAGATATGATGGAGTATATAAAGGATTTTGAGAGTATACTGAAATATAGTGATGATATGAACGGTCGGATGACGAATAATGCTGCTTAAAAAAACGTTAGATGTTGGTAATGCCAGCAAGGTCTGTAAATAATGCCAATAAATACTAATAAAACTATGGATGTCCTCAGTGAAATGTTTATATTATCCTAAATTCGAAGGTTAACTAATGAAATTGCGAACATGGTGTCAGTCGGAGGTAACATCGAATGGTCGAAATCAGTAGAAGAATATGTTTCAAGGCGTGAAATGATGCCAGTAACCTATCTCGAGGTAAATGTGTTACAGATTGGTATGATATAAATCAGAGTCCGATCAGATCTTGAAACGAAGTCATCGTCAGGAATATGAGAATTATGGGAAAGAAAAATGAAAATCAGAGATGCAAGTTGTCAAAGGTTGTAGAGTCAAATGGAGATATTGAAGTATAATAAGAAAAACATGGTGTATGACTATGTGTCCGTTTGTATGAAACTGGATACAAATTTGAAATACTTGTAGCTTTCAATCCATCCAAGTTTGAAGATGGAGCCTCTCTGGTAACTAATACGGGTCGAGAGTACAACGAAATAAAGAACATATATGTTACAGTGATATTTAGAGTCATTTGGAGGGCTTCATATGTATATAGCAATGACTGAATACCATACATAAAGTTAGGTTAGGCTAGGTTTAGATGAGTGCGAATAACATGTAAAATCATGAATCACATGGAAAATGTATAACAAACAAAACAAACGATGTTTTTGCATATGAAAATGGAAGAAAATTTGCTAGATCAAAATTGTAATTGTGAATCAAAACTGCATAGGATAGATCAAAATGTAAAGCGGAGTGCAGAGAATGGATAGGAATATATCATAAATCGATGGAAAAGTAACATATGCATTAATGATAAGATGATCGATAATATTTCATTCTTGGTCGGAAAAGGTTAGGTCAAGATTATTAATTCATTTCACATAACATGACATGAAGCTGGTCCATATTAAATATCTTGTAACAAAAACGAGGGAGTTTGTTCTTATGGAAAAAATCAGAGATCAGAGTTAAAATGCTACAGATGTTAACCGACGCTGTATATGCATACAGATGTGTGTATGTGCCTACACAGTGAGGCTAACAACGCTGTAAATGCGTACAGAATTGTTCATGAGTGTACATGGTGTGTGATATTAAAAAAAACTAAAAATATAACTATGTGGAGTGATTTGATATATATATATATCGCACAAAATAAATACTAAATATCGTATATAGCCATCAAACTTGAATGAAAATAAATAATTATTGGTTAAGATGGTTAGTATGACTAGATATTTGAACCTAACATCGCATATAACTGTTCCACATTAAAAGAAGTGCAACAAATTGAAGTGAATTTGTTCTTCTGGATCCTACCTGTTGAGTCGCATCCAAACATATAACAGAGATATCGATAAAATTCTGGACTCTAAACATCTGAAAGTGGATATTTGCTGGATTAAATTGGAGAAATGTGTTCAAACTGGTTTTGATATGGTAAATATACAGCCCAATGGAGAGTTTCATACATATCAATATCATACATAAGCATCAAACTTGAATAAGAATACATAACTATTGGTTAGGATTACTGTTAGGTTAGGTTGCCTATGTATTAATGTATTTGGAAGTGTATGGTAACTCGTTTTGCACGCATTGATATGTGATCAATGTTGTCGTACATTGATATATATTTCGCCAATTATGTACCTTTGACATGGAATATATTCTAGATCGTGTTGACTGCGGACCTTATATCACAGAACTGTAGTAAATATGTTAGAGTGGATTGATTCAATATTCGTTATAATAGACGAAAAAATTCATATTCCAACAGTAAAACCATACAAAAATACATGCTAACGCTTTAACAGCCGTAACAAACACTGACTTACGCGGAAAGCTTACATGACCGTTTTGAACTCGAAAGTCCACAAACGAGCGATCATCTAACATAATTTGAAACTAGTCGAGATTACTGGAGTTGTAACAGGCAAAGTGAAAAAATATATAAACATGTAGGTACATAATTTGGTAAATATTGGTAAATTAAAAGAGTCAAGTGGATAGATTTCATAAGGATGAAGGTTAAATCAATGAAGAAAAAAACAAACAAAGGTATGAAAATGGGGGGAAAAATATAGGTTAAGATGGGATAAGATGAGTTAGGTTTACGGCGATCATCACAAACCTTCAGTGAAAAAAGGATACAGTGAATCTGGTGAATGATGGAATAAGTCGTATATTCTGCGTTAGAACGCAGTCTCATAACAAAGCCTGACTTGATCAATAACTTCAAAGTGTTCAACTGCCGACGGACCACAACATTTATATAAGTAAGACTTGCGGGAATAAGCATCTCGTGAAGACATACGAGCGGATAACATAATTGAGATGTACATTAAATTATTGAAGAATTCAGCACTAACACTTCACAAAATCCGTTAGATTAGTTGGAACCGGATCCAAATTCAGTGCCTAGAGGTAAAACATATCATTATTTTGGATCATTACATCCGATTAAGCGTATTTAATACCCAACATTCCATAAATTCAGGCAAATTTAAATCGACTACAGATATATTCCTATGATATCCAATCACAATGTACACCAACAACTATATAAATAGCTAAATAAGATTCTTTACTCTACCCTAAGCAACATTGATTCAGTAAAATATACGGTGTATCCTACCTCCCCTAGATGATAAATCCTACTCCAATATCCCACGTGATCTTATTCATGACTAAGATCGTATACTAACATAACAGCCATACCGAAAAGAACTGACATTTAACGCTGAGTTAATGTGAAAAATGTTATTTTTACTACGATACCTGTTCAAATCTATAACAAAATTCCTAAACCTAACTGATGCTATGCCTCCGGGAGAACAAATCCAAACCCACTGTGTCATAACAACAAACTCTACAATGCTTTACCAGGTCACTTCTCAGCAATCTATCACTGATATATAACAAATTTCAAAGGAAACATTCAGTCTCGTACAATACTTTAGACATACCTTGCATCTGTTTAATCCATCGTCTCTGAACAACATCGAGCAAAGTCACGTCCTGGACACAACCAAGAATCTAGACACAGGTACAGTGGTCAAGAATGAGGCTGACATGAGTCTCAGAGAGTGTGTGGCCATTAAAAAGCTAGGCTTCTACTCACTGATGACTTGAGTAAATCACTACAACGAATAGCAGCTTGTTGCGTAACCTCACTAACAATCCCATGGAACTTAAGATCGACATCGACAAGGCCATAGATAATTCACGTTGAACATGGATGAACGCCAAAATGACAACCAAAGAGTGTAAACCACCTCTACATTAGTACCCCTCCATCCACGAAATCGTCTTCTAAACGTTACACAATACACTCGCTAGGGAACAATAACGAAATTCCACAAAGATGGAGTACAGACATACAGCTCTTAAACATATATTCCTATGATTATTGTGAAAAAAACCTACAACAACAACTCTCTTAATAGCCAAATAAGATTCTGTATTCTGCTACAATTACCAATAAAATTGTAATTCATTACGGTATCCATCCTAATAAATCGTTCTTTTTACACAAACAGGCATAAACAGAACGAGGTTTTTGCCTAGGGGACTCTCTAACTCCTCCTAAATATGGAAGAATGG
Organism: Gammarus roeselii; assembly: GCA_016164225.1. Classification (NCBI taxonomy): domain Eukaryota; kingdom Metazoa; phylum Arthropoda; class Malacostraca; order Amphipoda; family Gammaridae; genus Gammarus; species Gammarus roeselii. The sequence continues at coordinate 4,530 of SDVV010030422.1, forward strand.
ACCTAAAATAAATATACAATACCCTAACAGCAAGACCGAATTTGTAACAAATGGGATCTTCTATATCTATAATAACCACGTCAAATATTGTATCAGGATGTAAGAAGATGTATAAAACACTAAAAATAAACAACATGTAAATAAATTATACCTGTAATAATGTTCTATATTGCAGATACACACGTAATATATCCTGAAATTGTATGAATAACCACCAAATTGCATTGAAGATGGGAACTGTACGGAGAACGTACAAAACTCGAAGACACATACTAAAACTCTCGAGTTATAACAAACCAAGAAGATTAATTCTCTACCATACCCAAAACATACATTAAAAACGTGATGAACAAGAATGAACTAGCATGTAACCAAACAAACAAGTAATGTGAAAAAGATACCAAGACATACAAGCGACATAACTGCAACCTATAGTAACTGGTGTGGAATATTTCTACACGAACACGGTATAGTACATACAAAATCTGATGAAATTAGGCTCAACTCAGACCATAACAGGGATAAATTAACATCTCTTTAACTAAAGTAACTACGGCTTAATCGTAACAGAATGTCATATATACATATAAAAATACCAAAATGCTGCAATAATCTACCAATTATGCCTGAAATAATGTGGAAGATGCAAACCTAAAATATCTTTAAATGCCTAAAAATGTATGAGATAACCATTCAAATTCCGAAAACAATACAAATTCTTTTTAAATCAACCGATCATTACTAAGTATACATAACACAATATATTAACTTACCTACAATAGATACTCTCGCTATTGAAAAACCACGACAAAGGAACACTGATATAACTGTTTCAAACCTGGATAATGCAATGTGGGATAGATAGAATCTCGTAACGAAGATACAGCCTCCTAAGAAAAAATATACATTAACCCGCAAACTACCTCACAAATAATCCATACTATTCCTATAGATATTATACACATATGAAATAAATAGATGGAAAACACAGAACATTGCCTAAAATTCAATATCAGGTTGGTACCATACAGGGTCGATCGCCCACTAAGGCTGCAAATTGAGTTATAGAACATGCCTACCACACTGATCCTATAAAAGAATATATAGTGTTAAATGAACGAAAACCTACAGAATATCCCAACCCCTCATCCGCTACGAATCCACCAATCAAGCATCGAATGAGTCAATTATACTCTAAAGTGGTTCTTCTCTAGTAATGATTCAGTCATCCGTAAATTTTCTATCTATTTTATTTCATCGGCTAGCTCACAAAGAAACACGAATGAAGGAGCTCCTGCAGGAGTAAGTAAAGCTTAGCGCGAGGGTACTGATTAATACAATTGGGTAAAAATAACAATAAACTATTTGAATCTATGTCACATGCAAAATAATTAATATCGAACAACGTAGAAAATTATACCAAGGTGGAAAAGTGTGGGCTTTTTAATCTATAATAATACATATAATTTATTATAAATAAAAATTCCTAGAAATGTATGTTTGTCAATACCCCCCAAAAAACGTTCAGAAGACCTAGCATTGAAATGCATAAATGTAATATGGCATGCAGCAAAGTGGCAACACCCCCCCCCCTCAAAGTATTGAAATGTTAATACCCTTATGTATATATATAACCTGTTGACATGTCTAAGCTTTCCGTCTGTCCGCTCACTGACCCCCGTCCTACCCTACGCCCCCCGCTCTCCGTTTTTGCGCGAACCACCGTACGGCCGCTTGAGTCAAGGTTGCAGCATCGCGCCCACCAAAAGTTACTCTTTTAACGCCTATCTAATTCCTTCACATGCGCGTTTTGTAGTACTTATAGCTACTAATAGTGCGGGATACGAATTTTCTCCAATAATTGCGAGGTGGGACAGAATCCTGCCCTTTGTGCGTACGTGGATGTCAGGCTTTACCTCTCTAACATAGAGCTTTGTTATACACATATTCATGTGGGAGAGGGACATAAAATGTATTCAGGTACGTTGGTCATTAACTCAACCTATGAATTTATGTCGTGTTCTCAGTCCTTCTTAGTCATGTCTCCATGTATGTTCGTTGCTGAGTAATTTGAATGTATTGGTAGGAATGCTCGTCAAACTTGTTTTTTCTGTAATAATTATTGTACCATCGAGTGACTCAATAAAGAATAATATTATTATTATTATTATTATTATTATTATTATTATTATGATTATTATTAATATTATTATTAATATTATCAATATGTTTCTGTCATTGCTTTAAAATGTTAACCTAACCTGCTGTCTAACCCTTCGCAATCGTGACCAGACCGATGCAGACCAGCTGTATTGTACTTCTCTATCGTGACCAGACCGATGCAGAACATCTGTATTGTACATATCCATCGTTACTGGATCGATGTATACCAGCTGTATTGTACTTCTCTATCGTGACCAGACCGATGCAGACCAGCTGTATTGTACACATCTATCTTTACTGGACCGATGTATACCAGCTGTATTGTACTTCTCCATCGAGACCAGACCGATGCAGACCAGCGGTATTGAACTTCTCCATCGTGACCAGACCGATGCAGACCATCTGTATTGTACATATCTATCGTTGCCGGACCGATGTATACCAGCTGGATTGAACTTCTCCATCGTAGCCAGACCGATACATACCAACTGTAAAGTACTTCTCCTTCGTTACCAGATCGATACAAACCAACTGTAAAGTACTTCTCCATCGTTACCAGACCGATGCATACCAACTGTAAAGTACTTCTCCATCGTTACCAGACCGATGCATACCAACTGTGAAGTACTTCTACATCGTTACCAGACCGATACATACCAGCTGTGATTGGTGATTACAATGTCACCTCCTTCAAATCAAATCAGCGAAAAGGGAAAATTCGACTGAAAATACTCGACAAAGCTGATTTGAAAATTGACGAAGTCGAAGTCATAATCGCAAAGGAAAGGATACATTCCTCTAAGCGAAATATAATACAAGTCGGAGCTAAAGACGTGTTGCAGACGGAATCGACATGGAAAAAGTATGCAGCCATGCTAAACAACATCAAACCTTCACACGCGAACCTCCATGTCACTGGCATCCTGCCCCATTCGAACCAAGGTAGATACAAGTTAAGCAAGATGATTTTACTTAATGATCGCCTAGCAACTTTATGCAAAGCCCAGAAAATTTCTTTCTCGGATCATTGGGACACGATGATCGACCCAAGGTACTATAACTTTAATAGAATCACCAACAAGGCTCGCATTAACACGCATGGACTTGATACCATCGAAAACATCGTTAAAAACATCGGCGCTGGACTTGTCAACGAAAATAAGTAAAAAAACGTAAACGATATCATACCAACACAACCGCCAGCAGTGCCCGACGAAACGACACAGCGACCTCCGCCCGTTTCAACACGAGATACACAACAAATACTAGTGCCCATCAAAACACCACCACAGGTCCTAGCAAAAAAATTCCTGTCGTCAATCCAGTCCGAGTTGGAGGCAGTAGTCGCAGATCCGCTAGTACAACCCGTGTAAACGTAAACGAAAGTTTTGGCTCTGACAAAAGACCTCAGAGTAGATGCAAAATAAGTCAAGCAAATCAAGTCAATGTGACCAACGGTACTCTCAAATGTTACTACGTGAACGCTAGAAGTCTCAGAGACAAAATGGAAGAATTAGGTATCCGTGAATTGAATGAAAGTATCGACATAATAGCAATCACAGAATCGTGGATGAAATTGAGCACCAGGCATTATTAAGGCAATTTTACTCTTCCCGGTTACTCACTATTTCACAAAGATAGACAAGGCCGAGAGAGCGGAGAAGTGCTGTTGCTGGTGAAAAACACTCTGCAAATATTAGAAGTCACCATTCCAAACAATAGGCATGACATAGTATCAATCAAAGTAGTCGGCAAACATATAAAATGTCAAATCGCTCTCGTCTGTCGCCCCCTGAAAGCAAGCTTGCAGATGATATCGATCTTTACAATATCCTCGTCGATGTTGTCACTACACAACACAGTATTGTGCTTGGTGACTTCAATATCCCCGACATTGATTGGGAATCAGACGGATGTACTGCCACTGGCCAACGTTTGATTGATTTTGCAGACGATAAGTTCATGACTCAAATGGTGAAGACACCTAGACGAGGTAACAACATTCTTGATCTCCTATTTAGTGCAAACGACTCTCATGTCACGAACGTTGAAGTAGGTGAACCACTCGGAACTAGTGACCACAATTGTATTCGTTTTTTGATACAGCTCGAGTTGAAAACATCAACAAACTGCGAAAAGTTTCTAACTTCAGATTAGCTAATTTTGATGACTTAAGAGAGTCAATGGTGTCTGCAAATATAACCCTCGGACCAGATGTCAATCAATTGCTTGACTATTTCTTGACTGCACTTAAAAATATCGAACATGAGCATATCCCGCGTAAAAACAGACGAACAGCAGCCCATCAGCCCAAGTACTAGAAAGGAGAATTGCAGCGCCTCCATTCACGAAATAAAGCAAGTCATTCGATAAAACAGAGACATCCACAGGACGACGTGTCAAAAAATGATTACAAAAGTAGCAGACGAAATCTAAAGAGGGTCCTGAAACGTAAGAAGAAAGATTATGAAAATAAAATTGCTGCCAATGCTAAACTAATCCGAAACAATTTTTCAGTTATATTTCGAGCAAAAAAAAATCAAAATCTGAAATAGGTCCTCTCGCGAACGATGTTGGTGAGCTAGAAACGGACGACACTAAAATGAGTGTTCTACTTAGCGAATACTTTTGCTCTGTATTTACGTTAGAGAATCAGGATATTCCTAATCCTGAGGATATCATAGCGGCAAAACGAATTGAAGCCCTCACCACAGTGAACTTTTCCCCCGCCGAAGTTATTGAATATATATAGATAAATTGAAAGTCACAAAATCTACAGGTCCAGACCAAATTCATCCTAGAATTCTAAAAGAGACTTGAAATGAAATCGCCGAACATTTATCAAACATTTTCACCCAATCTCTCACAAATGGCACCTGCCCCTCTAAATGGAAAGAGGCCAATGTTACCCCAATGTCTAAAAATGGGGACAAAAAGTGTCCTGGCAACTACCGTCCAATTAGTCTCACTTCAGTCATTGGCATGTTGTTGGAAAGTTTGATAACGGATAAAATTACAGAATTCTTGGAATCAAACAAATTGATTAGCGACTCTCAGCATGACTTTAGACACAACCGTTCCTGTCTTACTAATCTGCTGCTCTTTTTCAGAAATATAATCGGAATCTACGACACAAAATCTCCAATCGATATCATTTACCTTGACTTTCAAAAGGCCTTTGATAAAGTCCCCCCACAAGCGCCAAATTAGTAAATTGCATAGCATCGGTATTCGAGGCAAGCTTAACAACTGGATTAAATGCTGGCTTACGGACAGACGGCAGCGAGTTGTACTTAATGGAGCTTCCTCCCCATGGGGTAGTGTTACAAGCGGCGTGCCTCAAGGATCCGTGTTAGGGTCAGTTCTCTTTATAATATTCATTAACGAGATCGATAGCAACGTTGTCTCAAACATTAGCAAGTTTGCAGACGATACTAAGATCGAAGGAAAAGTGCAAACTGAACTAGGGAGTCAGCAGATCCAACTAGACTTGAACAAAATTGTTGAGTGGTCAGAAAAGTGACAAATTAAATTTAATGTAGACAAATGCAAAGTTATGCACATAGGTTCTCATAACCCCAAACACGAATATTCAATATTTGGAAAGAAACTCATTCAAGTCACCAAAGTGAGAGATTTAGGCGTCATCATTAGTAACGACTTAAAAAGTAGCAAGCAATGTAACGATGCTGCCAAGAAAGGCAACAAGATGCTAGCTATGATTTCCCGCACTATCTCGTACAAAAACCAACACAGTATGCTCAAGTTATTTAATGCATTTGTTAGACTGCATCTCGAGTATGCCGTTCAATTTTGATCTCCATTCCTTAGAAAAAACGTTGTTAAACTTGAAAAGGTTCAACGTAGAGCTACCAAACTCATCTCCTCGCTGCGGAATAAATCGTACAAAGACAGGCTTTGTGAACTACATTTTTATTCGCTAGAGAAGCGTCGCGTCAGAGGCGACATAATAGAAGTGTGGAAGATTATGAAGGGTAAGGAAAACATCGACCGAACAAGCCTTTTCACTCTAGATGCAAACGGAGTGACAAGGAACAATGGATACAAAATCGTTGGGAAACGTTTCTCACTCGACATCACGCGCAATTTTATTCACGTATAGAGTTGTCGAAGAATGGAACAAACTTCCAGCGGAGGTTGTGAACAGCAATACAATCGAAACGTTTAAGTCGCGGCTCGATAAGTTTTACATAAATCGCCGATAAATAGCTAAACCGTGTCATTTCTTGTTGTTATAAAAAAAATGGCACAATAAGCTCTCTTAGACGTTCTACTTCAGAACTAACCCTCTTAATATTAAAAGACAACATAATTTGGGCCAATAGGCCTGTTGTTGTCTTCCTACACTGGTAAACACTTGTAACTGTTGAATACTTCTTCGTTACCAGACCGATGCATACCAGCTGTATTGGACTTCTCCATCGTGACTAAACCGATACATGCCAACTGTACTGTACTTCTCCTACGTTACCAGACCGATGCATACCAGCTGTACAAATTGCACTTCTCCATCGTGAACAGACCATTGCATCCCCTGCTGTCTAGCCAATCTTCCAACTCTCTTTCAAGTGCAACGTTGCTTTCCAGCAGTTGGCTCGTCTCCCCAGCCCAAGGCCTGGGCGTGCAGCTTGAGCCTCTTCATAATGCCAGCCTAAAGCGCTCCATCTGTTCTTGGGAAATTAGGACGCTATCATTGTTGAGGCTCGAAGGACAAAGCGAAGTGAGTCCTCAACACAGGAATCTTTCTCAATTGTTATCTTAATCCTAGGAGCGTTTTTGGGTTTTCAGAGGGTCTGCTGCTCTGCTTGTGTGTGTCCAACGATTATTGGTCAGTGCAAAACTCCAGTAGGAGTGTCAATTGAATTATGTGCTGTTGCGCGCACGGATGTTAGTAAGGTATGTATTGCAGTCATAAAATTTTGACGCAAAAATTCTGATACGGTCTTGATTAACACACACTCACATA